>CAMOHE010051007.1:0-10739 GCA_946598075.1 Artocarpus hirsutus
AATTGCCAACAGGTGGTCATCAGATTCGTTGCCTTAGCTTTTCCATTGGAGAATCCAATGCCTCCAAGCGACGCATCTTTTGAGATACTAAACAAGTCTCTCTTACTCCTACCATTTTTCTTGGGCAATTTGCATCAATGGTGGTGGCATCCAAAGACAAGAAATTGGCAAATGCAGTTCGGCAGCTGCTAGCTTCTGATCATCTAAGAATCAGCGCTTCAAAGTATTGATCATGTAACTTTGGCCCTAGGGCAATCTAGGAAGCTCAATTGTCAATTGTGTACTCCCTTGATTTCTTCATGTCATGGCTCATTTATAATGTAATGCCACAAATAGCATGTACATATATCAGTGGATTGGTCCAGCTCATAACCCCTGATAGCTCCAGTGATGTCACAGGGGGGGAAATTGCAGGTGCTCTTAAGAATGTGCTTGCAATAGCTGCAGGGATTGTGGAGGGGATGAATCTTGGTAACAATTCCATGGTAGCTCTTGTTGCACAAGGTTGTTCTGAGATACAATGGTTGGCATCAAAGGTATCTTCCTACGCTTATTGTTACGAATATAATGTGATAGAACCAAAGAACAAAAACATGCAGAAAATTTACGTGGAAACCCAAGACGGAAAAAACCAAGGGCAGAGGAGAAGAAAATCACTAAACTCGTGAAGATTACAATGGAGGCATTAGAGAGACTAAAAATTTGCTAATTATGAAACCCTAACGTAATACATCATATATATATATATATATATATATATAAACAAAACCCTATGGGCTCTAAAACATAAACTAAATGATCCAAAAACTCAACGGTCTGCAAGATCAGTGGTGGGCTAGGCCTTATCCTTCCGTTATTACCACAAATCTCATGAAAAAATCCCACTTTTGTTTTCGGACCACGAACTTCGGGTAAGACCAAATTAAATTCAGATTACCATACTCTAACACTTACATATTATTTCCCCTCCTAACCCAACTAAAACAGAACAAAAAGAACAATATAATGTCTCTAAAATATACTGATTCTTGGCTTAGTTCTGCTAATTACCTTCTTGTTGGACTTTCTTTCTGGTCGATGTTAATACAATTGGTGCTGCTTATTGCAAACATTTCCTTTCCATAGTTGCAACTTTCTCACAAACTTTTCTTGCCAACTTATTTCTTGAAGATGGGGGCAAAGCCGACAACGATTACGGGTCTATCGGGGACTCGGGACATCATGCTTACATGTTTTGTGAATCTTTCAAGAAACAGAGCAGTAGGCGCGTCAATCTTGGATCCAGCGAGAAACTGGATGACATCTTGAGTTACATGAGTCAGGTGCTTGAAAAGTTTGAACCTACTTGTTTACTGTTGAATTGTGGTAATTAAAGTGTTAATTGATGGATGATATCTAGTAGGTGGGAGAAGGTGTATCAACAGCTGGATGTCACGGCCTTAATCTTTCAACTAAGCAACCGTGCGGCCTTAGCACAATCTCGATGCTAAGTAAGCCTAACTTCACCCGAACTCTCAAGGACAAAGTGAGAAGGCAAAGTGAAATGTTAGTGAAGGCAAAGAAAGAACTTTAAGAGATGATTTCTATTATGAAGGTAGTCTTTACAAGTGTGAAGGGATTGATGACAAATGAGAGTCATTCCCCTATTTATAGGCCAAGGGCCCTTCAAAGAACATTCTAGAATTATATGGAAAGGCTAGCCTAGAACATTCTAGCATACTACTAGATTATATACAAAGTGTGGAAGGCTCTAGAGTATTCTACAATATACTAGTATGTTACAATGTTTTAGAAAGTTCTAGAGTTCTCTAGGGTCTTCCAAAGGGTTCTAGAGTCTTCCAGAGAGTTCTAGATATTTCTTGAGTATTCTAGGCTCATGTAGAATCTTCTAGAATATTATGGAACATTCTGGAATGTCATGGGACCTTCTAGAATATGGCAGAATATTCTAGAAACTTCATGACTCTACCTCATTGCCTTGATTTCTCTAGGATGTTCTAGAGTATTCTAAATGATTCCAATGCTTAGAAAATACTCTAGAGAATCCTAGAGTCTTCATGAGCCTTCAATGGTTAGGATGGGGCAAAAATTGTGCGGCTTGTGACATGGAGCTGTCGTTGCGTTGGCCCAGAAATGTAATGTGAAGATGCCAGTTCTAACGGCAGTTGCTCGGATTATCGACAATGGACTCACACCAAAGAAAGCTGTTTTCGAGTTGATGAGCCTCCCTCAGGTTATTTTGAAACCTACTTAATTTAAGCAAACTTTGTGTAACGTCCTTTTCCCCCTTGATTTTAAGTTTTTACTTGTTTTGTGACCCAAAACTGAAATTTTAGGTTGAAGAAGTATTAAGTCAGGGACTCCGGCAGATAACTTGTCTCGTCTCAAATGATCACATTTGGCTTCGGAAGTTTACCAAACCGTTCATTTTGCATAAATTTCATACATGTTCTGCACCATTCTCTATTCTTTCATGTTACCCTTCTCCGAATACAAGACCAGGACAACAATTTTGCAACTCACAGATTATATGAATTTCACAGATCCAATCTTATACCTTTGTCCTCCAATTCCATGGAAATGTTTCTCCCCAAAACTTTCATAAAACATAGAAGCATTTCTAATAATTCTCTGGTGTACATAAAAGTGGGAAAGGCACATATCAATGAAAAACTATTTCACTTTTATTTGTTAGCTTTCTTTTCTGATATCACTAACCCAAGACAGGCAATTATTTAAAATAAATAAATAACACGACAAAGTAAAACGCAAAAATTATTTTTATTCATCACTTTAACACACAAGTTTGTACAGGTCAAACGAAACCAAAAACATTATAGACAAAAGTTTGTAACACTCTGTTTCCTCTCAGTTGAATCTGTTAGTCAACAACAGATAGGCTTTGTTCTCTCTTCTACGAAGGCAAATACCAAAGCATAACAAGCAGAGTCCATAAACCATAAAGGGTCAGATCAGATATATCATATATGTATAACCGTCAAAGAGCTTTCTTAAGAGGTAAAAAGAGCTTTCTTTCTTTCTCATCGTTGCTTACTCCGCTTACTCTTGAAAGCCAATCCACGCCTGAATCCCATAATCAGCTGTCTGATGCTGCCATTGGAGGTGGGATCCGCCAGCCACCCTTCTTCGTCATTGAATGCCGTCTGATTACTCCGGCTGCGATCTCGGACACCAAAAAAGGGTGAAACCAAGCTCTCACAAATCACCGTCTCCTGCAAATAATGCTCGGCCCCTCTGACCTCAAGGTTCTTGAAAGTCTTCTCTACCGGATCATACACATGAAACCCTTCTCCTCCAATGCTCATAATCAATTCACCTTTCTTCGTGAAACAGAGCGGCGTATACCGCGAGCTGTACGCTGACTGCGACGGCCCCTGCGATCTCGGAATACTGATGAGCTTCTTCCAGTTCTTGTCGTCGCTCGTCGCCCAGACATCGACGACGCTCAGCCTTTGGCTATGGAGCATGCAGAGCTGGTCTTTCAGGGATCCAATCCACGAGATGTTACGGTTGTTTTCATCGGGCGGCGGCGGCACGACACTGAACTTCTCCGATGCCAGATCAAATCGGAGTATAATACATCGGAGCGTATCGCCTTCTTCGGCTAGCCAGTAGAGGCCACCATTGGCGTTGGTGGCCTGGAAGACGTGCTCGACGAAGTAAGGCGGCGTGTCGTGGTCCGGAAGCTTCCTCCAGGAATTGGCCTTTAGAGAGAAGACCTCGATCTTGGGGACGAATCCGGGGACCTTCATGCGGCAATACGTGGAAGGGAATCGGACGATCTTGTAGTCCTGAGTCGAGGAATCGAACCCTAGGCCGAAAACCTCCCTCGTGCTGCGGAAATTGGGAGGAAGAGGCATCTTCCTGTACTCGCTAATGGAAGGGTTGTAGAGGAAGAGGAATCCCTGAGCTCCGTCGTTCATGACGACGCAGAGGAGGCCGTCGCAGTGGCCCTTGACGTAGTACGGGAAGTACGGAGGCATGGGGAAATCAAGCTCCACCGCTTGCTGAGGAGGAGAGCCTTCTTCTCTCTGTGGGTCCATCGACAGCAGAGAATCGCCATAGCGAGCGAGGATTATGCTGGAAGCCATTCCCAGATGAGATTCCGATCGAATCCTCCGCAAATGGGTCCGGACGAAGCCGAGACTCGTCAACAAAGACCGCCATTCCTTCGATACGCACTTGAATCTGACCAGCGACTTTGCCGGCAGCCTTTTCAGAATCTCCACCAAGATGTCCTCCGTGAACTCCATTGTTGATTTCTTCAGCATTGGGGTTAGGGTTTTTGTCAGATCGGATTTGGGGGAAATTTTAAAAAGAGAGGATTTTTAGTGGTTTTCGGGGTCTTTCATCTTTTCCAAATTTTCTAATCTAATGGCCGGCTCCCGTATTGGCTGTGGCACTGTCAGGACAAGACACGTGGTTGACAATCTAGCGTGACGTAATGGTGAATCAAACAACAAAAATATCCTTAACCACCCGTTTGGTTAAGTTTCAATAGAAAATTTAAACAAAAATTTAAACTTTTTAAAAGAAAAATACTATAATAAAATAATTGAAATTGTAAATGATTGTTGCTACAAAACAGATAGTCAACAAATGCTTTGTGTGGTTTAAGGGTTTTTTCTTTTAGATTTCTTCGATGATAATGAAAAAGTAATCTATAAATATGTATCTAAACAAATATTTATAAAAATAATAATAATAATAATTGTCAAAATCAGAAACAAAGCCTCATGGACAAGAGCATACACCATATGCTTTTTTTTCCTCCTTGGTCCAAAGCTAATGAATGCTTTATTGAAGTAGGAGTTTGATGTAAGAAATATATTTGTGGGGTTTGGGACTTGCTAACAAGTTGGACTAGATTTATAAAGAAATGTAGTGCTTTTCTTGTTTCACGTGAATGCCCACCTTCCAATCAATTTCCAACTTATAATGCTTTTCCTTATTCTTCTTGGGCTTTTCTCTCAACTTGTTTGTTGCTCTATTTGAATTTTATCCTTTCTCCTCTCGTTGTCTGACCAAAGCGCGTCTATGTAGCAGCAGATTGTGGGAAACGAGTAAGAATAAGTACGTTTTAAGAATGAGAATCTCTTATAGAAGTTTTCCTATTCATTTCAATAACCATCACGCGGTATGCAACTTCTTGATAAAAGTTCACTAGTACCTGGCACTTGCTCAACTACACACAAGTGGTATTTTGTAAAATGGCTTCTCTTGGGTCCTAAATCGTGTCAGCTGACTCAATAAGATAGACAATGAGGCACCATTATTGCAATAAATTGTTCAGAAAAACTTGGCCGGGGGCCCCTAGGAGACACAAGGAATCAAATCAAATCCAATTTGTGGGATTTAACTTTATATTTTGTAAAAGCGGGTTATTTTAATTATTCAAAATTGAGGGTTATTTAAAAGATTTCAATTTTGACATCATTTTCACGCCACCAAACCACTCCGCTTTCGGTTTTAATAGATAGCTAAAAAATGAAAATGGTCCAATGTTTGTTGCGTTGCCCGTAGACAATCATAAGAAGACAAGATTTTTCCTTTGCAGAACAGCCAGGACTTCAAATCTCAACCACCCACCCTTGTCCCTTTTCTAATTTCTCCAAGGGGTTAACAGATTTAAGAATTAGTGAATTGCATTTTTTTTTTTTTTTGAAGAAGAAGACCTACATGTTTTCAAAGTGTAAACTTATGCTTTTTCCGAGATAATTAATTAAGTGTACCCAACAAAGAAGAGAAAAACCAATAGAACTTTGATTGTGGGTTTTAATTATTTTAGCTCGTGAAGTTATCTCAAAACCCAAAAGAAGCTACCTCGCGATGAAAATTATGGTTGGTGAAATTTAAAGTTACCCTCATTGTTCTCACCCTTCCACCCTTTTTTTAATAGCAATGTCATTGTGAAGACGACATTCCTGCATGATGTATTTGTTGGAAAAGGGTTTAATAAACCATCGATCAAAAACCATTTTAAGATCTACTTTTTATATATATATATATATATATATATATATATATGACGGGTCATGATAGATTTGTGTTCTCTATTGCAAGGAGATCGAGATTATATATTTATACGCTCAAAATAGTTAAAGAATGAATAAGAAATTGATGATCAAAGTATGCTCATTAAAATAGAATTTTGTTAGAAAAAATGATAAAATTTGAAGTCTTACATTGTTTAAGCATAATGCCTTAGTGGAGTTTAAATAAGCTTGCATTTGAGCTTGTAGGTAAGAACTTTGTCCTCACGCAAGCTTCGTTTTGCAATATTTTATTTGAATTGGGTCAAATCTAAAGACATGAAATTAACTTTAGAAATTATTTTATTTCTATTTAATAATCTAGCCATTAACATTTTTAATTCCCCCAGGTGCCTATATAAGGAGGCATGTCTCCAATATTCAAGTTACATCAATTTAGACACAACAAGAGTTCTAAATCTCTTTTCTCTGTCTTTCTTTTTAGGCGTCTTCAACACTCAAGTTACACTAATTTAGACACAATGAGAGTTCAAAATTTCTCTTCTCTATATTTCTTCATAGGCGTCTAAGTTGTTAGAGTTATGATTATGGTAATTTTTTTATCTGAACTGGGACAAATCTAAAGACATGGCATTAACTTAGAAATCATTTATTTCTATTTAATGGTCTAGCCATTAACTTTTTTAATTCCCCCTAGATACCTATATAAGGAGGCATGTCTCCAACACTTAAGTTACACCAATTTAGACACTACAAAAGTTCTGAATCTTTCATCTCTGTCTTTCTTCTTAGGCATCTAAGTTGTTAAGAGTTAGGGTTCTAGTGATAGAAAGAAGTCACAATTTAAGCTCCTTCCATTTGAACGAGAGACATCACCTCATTCATCAGCCTCCATTTAGTTAATGGCTTGAGGCATTTACTGAGAAATCATTTTATTTTTGTTTAATGGTCTAGCCATTAAGTTAAAAACGTTTTTAATTCCCCTCTAGATGCCTTTATAAGGAGGCATGTCTCTAACACCCAAGTTATACCAATTTAGACATAACAAAAGTTCTGAATCTCTCATCTCTGTCTTTCTTCTAAGGTGCCTAAGTTGTTAGAGCTAGGATTCTAGTAATGGAAAGAAGTCACAGTTTAAGCTCGCCGGAGTAGCTCTTCTGGTGCCGAAGTCCTGCTTGATCATTGTTGTATCCTAGGAGTAGACGTTCAACCTTATCTCAAGCACCCGTAAAGAAAGCGAATTTGTTTTAAGGAAAGCATGTACTTACGCGCCTCGACATCCAAATTTTCCATGCTACATTCAATTGAAGGTTTTTGGTGTTTTTATTTTCTCTATTTCTAATATTTGATAACAGTAACTTGTTTGTTTTTTCCATCATTATATGCTTTTATGCTAACAGGATATATGCATACATGAGATATATGATAAATATAGGTAAGAAGAGGGCCTCATTATTCCCTCTTGTCCTCTTCAAGATCTTCACCAAGTCCAAACACATGATGATCTCCGGCAGGTAATGCCTTCCTTTCCTTCCTTTCAAGCATGTTTGCCACATCTCCAGCCACCTTAACCCCACTTGCAGTAAGCGAGACACCCTCTTCGTCGAAGTCGTCTCCAATCTCTTCTAAGTATGCATATCTGCACCAGAACCAGATTATATCAATTGCATCAACTTTTAGGAATCCCGGATGATGAAGCTAACAGACAACTACAATTGTTTAACACAACTGGAAATTTTTGAGGAGAATAAAAATATAGCATATTCCTACTTTGTGGCGGTGGGCAATCTTTAATTTTTCTAGCACTTAAGTAAAAATCTCAAAGTTCCAGGGTCTATGGCACGCTCCATTGTTCCTAAAAAATGTGACACACCCTCTTAGAAATGTATCAAGTGAGTTTGATGCTCAGGTGGTGTGTTCGGACGGTTTTACTAGAGGGCTTACGGCTATAAAACATGAAAATGTTAAACAGTGGCCCCAAAAGGAGAACATATTTGCCAATGTTAGAGGGGAAGAAAGTTAAGTTATAAGAACTTGTTGACGAAAGCCATCATTTCCATTAGAAAACAAGTAAAAATCCCACACTTCGAAACTTCAGTTGAAAGGGTACTAGGCACTTCTTCCATTTGAGAAACCCAACTCTCTACACACAAAAAGCAAAAGCTATCCCATCTTAGCCAAGAGTGCTACATGTAAGTCCAGAAACGAACACTGTTAATTAGGGCTACAAATTTCAGAAAACCTTCCTTCCCTGGCATTTCAATAATTACTTATCAAACCTGCAACTGCTGGTCTTTATGTTGCATCAAATTACCATTTCATCCTTTTCCACATGTGTGTTGACATTTGGGATAAATGTGCAGTTAGCATCGAAATTGCTAGACATGTCGGTGGCTAAATTAACCAGCCTAAACAATAAATACACCTTTCTGATCCCACATTATGCCGTAAGTCTCTAATCGGCCACATCAGAAGCAAAACAATAAAAAGTGCCAGAAAGTAGCATTACGAAACAAGGCAAGAATTTAAAACATACCCAGTTGGGTTATGAGATGGAGTCCAAAGAACGCATATCACCACCAAGATTATATAAGCGAAAAATGTCCAGAAAGCTGGGATGATCCAGGCTGTTCGCCAGAGTTCGCTCAGCGGGTCGGTGGCATTGAAGTACCACTGAACCAACCAAAATCAGCATTTAGACAACCACATCTATTTCACAACTCGTACTATAATACAAAGAATACTGGTTTGAAGCAAAAGAACACAATTTTCATATTCAAGAACACACATTGGTCATGTTCAAACCGCCAGATGCAAGCAGTTTCATGTCAAATCATTCAAGAAGTATGAATTATGAACTCCCCTAAAAAACTTATGCACTATGCAATTTTTACAGCAGTTACGTTTTGAACTTTAAGTAAAAGAAGGTAGACACGGTATGCTTAAGAATAGAAACCACTTGTCATATACTGCTTGCAACACAAAAGAAGTCAGTTGGGAAGAAAATAAAAGGATAACCTCAAAACCAATCCAAATTACAGGGACCAGCACTGATACTGCAAGAAAATTGGTGAACTTCCTGTAAAGCTCTAGTTTGGCTATGCTTCTTCAATTCTGTCCACAAAAGTAACAAGGAAATAATGGTTTGCATGGTTGAAGAATATGTAAACTAAGGAGTCAGCTTGTATAATATAGATGCTAGCCTATTGTAACGTACAAAAAGTCCCACATCGGCTAGGTAGAGGACCGAAGAGCAGTACTTAAGTCCTGGGCTGCCCACCTCTCAACAAGAGCTCTTTTGGGACGTGATAAGTGGTATCAGAGCGGTGTACTGCTTGCTCTGGACCTTCAGGGGAGCAGATCCATGACGGAGGCGTCATGCGATTGGGTGGAAGAGAATGTAACCTACAAAAAGTAGGTAGAAGACCGAAGAGTAGTACTTAAGTCCTGGTCTGTTATGCTTGACTAAAATCTTTTTCATAAGAACACATGCAATAATATTGAATGTAATAAAATAAGCGTCCCAGATATGAGGAGTACAATAAACTACTAATTTCCAAAGTTTACTAAATAAAGCTGAGAGTTAGAAAAGAATTCGTGCAACAGATAATGAGATTTTCTTTTCCTGAGCTGATTCAGTACTTCTATATCTACACACAATGGTTCAAAAGGCGCTTCTGAGGTATATAAATTATCTATTGGATGCTCTTGGAGAATGAGCGCCAAAAACTACAAGTACCTGAAGCTTTTCCAAAGTTTTAGATAATGACAAGAAGATCCACAGAATAAACCCTGCATCCAGCAGGGCCACAGGTAGCATCAAAAAAATCCTTGCTTTACCAGAAAAATCATTGATATTCCCCAAATGTTCAACAAGTTCAAGCGCTTCTGAAGCCACAAAGTACATCACGCCAAGGAGTATTCTCGAGGTTACACACTGCCAAGAGTTGGCCTCACAACTCCATAGCCCATAGATACCACCAAAAGAAGCATCCGGGAGATGGTCTTTTTCACCGAAGTGAGGGTCACTGCCCATAAGGTGATTCCCATTGGTCTGCTTCCGGTGGAATTGAAATTTGCATACTCAAAATACCAGAGGGCCATCTCACACATTCCAAGAGCAATTACAGCAGTTATGTGATAGTGCAACTGCATTATGTCTTTCCAATACTGCACAAAGCAGAGGAACCAAACAAGGCCTAGAACAAGGTAAGCTAAAGACATTAATCCAGAAAACGTCATCAGAGGCGCCATTTTTCCCGGCAGGTAACCATCTGGGTTCCTCCAAACTGTTCTCCCACTGATCACCGCGCCCACGAGTTCTGGATCACAAAACATGAAATACAGATGGTACATTCCGGTGCTGTTGATCTCAATCGTGTGGAGCACCATAGTAGTCTCTTCATTGTTCCCTTCAAAGAGAGTCTGGATTCTTTGCGTGACTTGGCAAGACGTCAAATGGGTTGTATTTAGACAGGCAAATTGTTAAGTGGCTCTTTTTTTTGTTTTGCATTTCTTTTAGCTATTTTCTTCCATGTACTATTTCCTTTTTTTGTTTTTTGTTTTTTGTTTTGGCTTTTGTGCCAAAAGATAATGATGATTAAATAATATGCTATGTTCCATTGTTAACCCTATTTAGTTAAGATTGTTTAAAGTTATTTTTTTTAAATGGTACCTATTGTTAAGAATTCGTCTGCTCAGATTCTAAATCACATTGAACATGTT
>CAMOHE010051007.1:16071-39154 GCA_946598075.1 Artocarpus hirsutus
TTCTTCCATGTACTATTTCCTTTTTTTGTTTTTTGTTTTTTGTTTTGGCTTTTGTGCCAAAAGATAATGATGATTAAATAATATGCTATGTTCCATTGTTAACCCTATTTAGTTAAGATTGTTTAAAGTTATTTTTTTTAAATGGTACCTATTGTTAAGAATTCGTCTGCTCAGATTCTAAATCACATTGAACATGTTTTCACACCGTTTAGGTATAACTACAAGTTTCCGTTGCAAGACCCAAAAGGTTAAATATTATTTTTATTGAGTAAATATTCCTCTAATAAGAGCCACTACAAAATTTTCATGAAACTAAAAACAAATACAATCAAGTTGATTATTTATAATATAATAATGAACAATCTTCAATCCCTAAATACAGATTCTCGACAACAAGTTTTGTCTTCTTCTTTTTTTTTAATCACTTTTGTCTTATAATATGATGAAGTCCTTTTACTGTTTCTCTTGCATCTTTCATTTTTAATAGTATGATTGGAGATATGATGGATGAGAAGTTTGCCTCAAGTGATTTTTTGGATCAATTGTCAATGAATGCAACAGAGATTCAAATGAACCAAGTATGTTTACTACCAATTGAACTTGAGAACCAAAGCAAAGAGTAAAAACCAAAGATTACAGTTATTAAGAGCCAGGAATTGCTATCAAAAGTGGGACTAATAAGATAGTTACACTCTTTAGTTTACTTGTATCCTCTTTCATAGTTGAACTCATCATATTATGTCTGCAACTTGTCTGATAGTCTTTACGCACTGAAACATACTATTACTGAATTTCGATGATTTCAATGTTTCTTTTGAAACCTGGCTCTATTTAAATTCTTAATATAGTCCTGTTTGACTAGTTAAGATAATGCTTTAGCCAAGTAAAGTTACAAATAAAGCAGTGAAAAAGTGCTAAGCATTTATAGTTCAAAACCAACAGAATTTCTTATTTATTGTATACTATACGCAAGTTCCAACTAATAAGGCATGATACTTGGTTTCATCATCCAACATGTAGGCATTAGCAATCATTAATCATTTTATGTAATTGGCGGGTGAAGAATGTGATAAAGAAGTCGCATAACAATCATCACGTTATTTGTCAAACCTAATACTAATTTGACATTAAACTTACTAATTACTACAATATTACGTTACTACTTGTTAGAGGATTATTACCCAAATTCTGTTTGGTTCGACTAAAAAGCTTGCAATGTAACGTAAGTGATGGAGCTATAATTATGTGATGATGTAATAGCTTTAAGCTTTGTATGGATATTACTTTATCGTTTTTGTTTTCTTTCCGAGAAGAAACATACCTTGCGTTAAAATGCTTGGTTCTACTTTTCTACTATAGCACGATAGTTTCTTTTTGCTTGGAGACTAGATTGAAGAGTCACGTTGCAAAGATTGGTTACTCAGTTTTCTTGCTTAACAGTTGATTGAAAGATCACAGCAAGGCCCTGATGCAAGCGTTGGTCAAGGTAATTTTAGAGATATATTAAGTGGGTATAGCTTGGATCATGTGGGAGAATCGGAGAAGCTCTCCACCTTATTTAGTGCCCCCAATTACCCACAGGTTTTTGTAACTTGCTCTTACTAGAATCTTGAAATTCAAGTAATAATTTTTGCTCTATTTTTTCCTGCATACTTTTTTTTTTTTTGTATTCTATATTATTACAATTTAAACATAGTTTAATACATGCGTCGCATAGGACCAAACTAGTAGTGAAAAAAAAAAACATTAGATTTGATCTCCTTGCAATGTGAATGGTCTGTTGGGAACTATGAGAACGAAATTTGTCACTTTTGATAGATATAGACACCCCTATTCCACTTTTTACACACATTTTCTTTAATTATCTTTCATTCTCTTTCTTACACCCTCTTAAAATACTAAAAAAAATCTCTACATTTAAATAGTATTATTGGCTTTTCTTTTTTCGCCCACTCACTAAATTAACTTACAATTCTTTTTTCAAATATTTTTTTCTACTTAAATAGAATGAGAATACCAATAAACGCACCCTTTTATATTTTAATTTATGTAAATATGACAGCAAGAAGTCGGAATAAAGTGTTTATTTATTTCATTTTTAAAGTTGCTGATTTTAGAAAAGAAAATTAGTATGTATTTGACTTTTTTTTTTCCAATTCTTTGTGGGATTTTGATTAACCATTAATCGACAACGCTTGTGTCTTGGTTTGAGGATTTTTAATGGTAACGTTCAAGGTATTTGGGAGAAGGAGTACATAGTTTCAACCTCATGTTATAGTATATGAGAGTTTTATGTTGTAATATATTTTTACTAAATAATTGCTCTAATTTTCATTTTATTGCATATCTTTATTTCTCTTAAAAATGCTGTCTAAAGAAATAGTAATAACAATGAATGCATATTCACCCACCTGTTCTAATCCACTTTCTCTTCTCCATTGGCCGATAGGAGGGATGGGGGTAGAATTTTTACTGTACAATTATTGATATTCATTGGTGGAACAAAACTATAAATTGGAACCATATAGAAAAGAAGTGAATGTCATGATAAGAGAAGAGAAGTAAATGTGAATTGGTTTTTGTTTAATGTGTTTAAAACTTTCAACCAAACACTCCATCAGGTATAGTGCTGCCTTCTGTTCTTTTCTATTTTTTTTAAACAATCAATAAAAACTTCATTAAACCAATTAAGAAAGTTTCACTATTAAATTTATGCAGGGTAACTTTCAAGTATCAACAGATCTTTCTTTTCCTTTGCAAATTTTCTCTACTGATGAAGATACTTTACTGGTGTTACTGAGAGTTTGAAACTAATTAAAGTATGGAATTTGCAGTTCTTTGCATATTACATAATCCAAAATCCAATATCACAGTTGGATTTTGAGAGATCAATTTTATTACTAAACTTATGACAGAAAATCTGATCAAAACACCCTTGGCTTGGCGACAATTGTGGAGTGCTTCAAAATGTGCAAGCTGAACTGCCCACCTTTCTCCGAGGTATCAAGCTTGTCCTGTCCAGGAGGAGGCAAAAGCTCAAAGTTCTGAACCAAACGCCCCAAAGTGATCCCCAAAATGGGCAAAGCCAATATTATCCCGGGACAACTCCTTCTCCCGACACCGAAAGGAAGGTATCTAAAGTCATTCCCATTAGCCTCAACCTTAGCCTCCTCTTCCAAGAACCTCTCTGGCCTGAACTCCTCCGGGTTCTTCCACTGAGCCGGGTTGTTGGCGAGCCACCAGGCGTTGACAAGGATCTTGCTCTCAGCAGGGATGTCGAAGCCGCCGAGCTTGGCATCTTGTAGGTTCATGTGGGGCACCAGCAGGGGGATGGCCATCCGCAGCCGCAGAGTCTCCTTGATAACTGCCTGCAGGTAGGGCAGCTTGTGCGTGTCTGGCTCTGTGATCTGCACGCATGGACCGAGCACCGTGTCGAGCTCGTGTCGGAGCTTTTGTTGGATCTCCGGATGGTTGACTAGCTCAGCGATTCCCCACTCGATTGACCATAGTGTTGTCTCAATTGCTGCAAGGAGAAAACGAGGTAATTTACTTGTAATTAAGTTTTTTGTTCTGTTTCATGTCAAATATTTGTTTGTTTATCATAGTACTCTGTTTTGTAAGATGGTTTGGTGATTAGGACAAGGACCCAATTGACAATTGTTCATGTGAAGTAAAATTTCAAATAAGGCGGATATTTTTTGACCATCCTGTCGAAAATTCAAACGACCGTTTCTCTTTCTCTTTTTTTTTTTTTCCGCCAAACTTGATTTATGTAAAATCGGCTAGGCCATAAAGTTGGCTGGAATTGACTTTTTAAAAAGACATAACTGAGTATTAAGGACAACATGATAAGACAAAATTAACAAAATTAAACCCGTGAAAAGGGGTTCCAAAGTAGAGTTTGGCGTCTTTTTATTTTCCTGAACAGAAATGAAACTAAATCCCTTGAACTTCCAAACAATTTTCCGTTTTTTATATTCAGTAATTATGAGTTATCACGTCTTAAATACCAATTCTCTTAACATCATCTATATAAATATATATAAATATATATATATATATATATATTCATACCAGCAACGTTGATGTTCTCGACTATGTAAAGAACATTGTCCTCGTTAATCTCTCCTTTCTGTTGAGCGTCAAGCATGTGATCAATAGCACACTTCAACGCATTGTTATTACTCCTTGTAGTGCTTGCCAACTTCCTGAAAAAAAAAAAAAAATCAAATTAAACCACAGAAAATTAATCAAATTTTCAAAATAATTAAAAAATTAAAATAATTAAAATTAGAATTAATTCTTACTTCCTCTCATCAAGAAAATAGTCCTTAAACAGCTGCAGCCTCCTCTCCTTAACCTCCTTGCAAATCTTCAAGTAGCCTCTCAAGAACGGCCTCAAAATGGGAATAAAATCGCCATAATTGTACTCGAAGCTCTGTGCAAGGCGGCTCCTCTCGCCGTTAAGCGCCCTCAACTGGACGAAAAGCGGATCCTCCTCGCTCTCGAACCGCCTGTCGAACATGATCCGGTACATGTTGTTGTACATCATGAGCTGCAGCCTCTTCCTGAGCACAATTCCGTTCGAGGAAGCTTCCGGATTGTTCCTAACATCCTCAACGACCCTCGCGGCCTCGTCCTCCCACCCGAGCCGGTACTGCTGGACAACCTTGTTGGTGAAGAAAGGGACGGTCATGATCCGCCGCATCTTCCGCCAGTGCTCGCCGTAGACGGTGAACACCATGTCCTGTCCTTTGCCAGTGAAGATGTCGAAGACGACGTTCCTCGTGCGGGAGCCGAACTCGACGCCCTGCGTGTGGAGGACCTGCTTGGCGAGTTCCGGAGAGGAGACGACGACGAGGTTCCGCTGGCCCATGCGGAGGAGAAAGATGTCGCCGAATTTGCGGGCGAGATCGGAGAGGTTGCGGTGGTTGAGGTCATCGCCAACCTGGAGCCAATTGCCGAAGACGGGGACGGTAAGCGGGCCCGGGGGGAGCTTGAAGCGCTTGCCGCGGAGGCGAGAGACGAGGATAGAGAGGAGGAAGGAGAGGAGGAGGGAGAGAAGAAGCTTCTCTAGGAAGAGGAGGTCCATGGTGATGGTGTTGGTGATGTTTGGAGTTTGTGTGTTGAGGTGTTTGAGCGGGGGCGTTTAAGAAGCAATAAATAGGAGGGAAATTAGAAGGTTCAACAGGTTTTTTTTTTTTTAATTTTATTTTTAGTGTTGAAATAAAAAAAAGCTTGTTGACACAATTTGGAGTGTTTTTTTTTTCTTTTTGGTTTTTAAATGTTGTTTTGATACTTTCAAAAAAAAAATTGTTGTTTTGATATTTGGACTAGAGATGAGACTCAAGACTCTAAACATTGGTAAATTGGCTTTTTGACTCTCGTGGCTAGTGGCTCGCTTAGTGAAATAATACTCTATTGGGAGCATAAAAATTTATGTTCTTTTTTTTTTTTTTTTTTTAACGTGGTCTTATTTTTGTTCCTACTTTATTTGTTTTTTTTTTAAAAAAAAAACTTATAAAAGAATCACAAAATACTAAGAAAATGACTCTAAAAAAAGTGAGTTAACAATGACACATTTTCTAATAAGATTAATTCATATGAGATACATAGCTATCCGTCGCGTATAAAGTGAGTTAAGAGCTATTCGTTGCGCAACAAATAGCACTTCTTAACAATTATGGTAAGATCCTATCATTGCCAATTTCTTTGAATATTATTAAATTAGTAATTTTCAAGACTCCTCTCTTCCCAAAGTTCCATACATAAATGAATGACAACCACCTCATTCAAATAGAATTCGCAGCATCTCAAACAGTAGCAAATTAGAATTTTCAACTTTTTATCGTGGGTAAATTTAAAAAAAGGGTTAGAAAAATTTGAAATTAAATAAATGACATCTTTTTTTTTATACTAAAAAAATGTTTTTTTTAAGCACTGAAATTGTCTCAGTTTTTTTCAGAGAAAAAAAAAAATGACTGTATCGAATAAATAAACCTAACCATGATAGAAACAAAAAAAACTGAAATTGTTTTGGTGCTCAAAAACTAGTTTTTTAATGCCCAAAAACTAAAAAAAAAAAAAAAAGAGGTTATTGACTAAATAAAATTTTTAAAAAAAATTATTTTAAAAAAAGCCCCTTTTATTGTCGCGGATATGTCAAATAAATGTGCCAACATTGTCAAAATTTAAGACTAAAATGCTAATTTTTTGGTTTGTAATCCGATTTATTCAGAACGTCATTATTGACTTGCATAATAGACAAGTGGGGTCAAAAAAATACAAATACCAGACCAATAAAATAAAATATCTACGAGAAAATAAGACTTTTTGATGATGCAAACGAGACAATAAAGGATTTTTTTTTTTTTTTTAATGCAAACACAAGACAATTAGACTTTGAAACAAAGAGGAAATGCGGTTGGGCGGTGATTTGATGGATGAGGAGTTAGGTGCATGAGCGGTATGACTCATGAGCAATGTGCTAGGGAGTTGGTGAGGGAGTTTGATAGCCGTTTATTTTGACGGCGAGAGATTGATGGGATAATGAATGGAGTGGGAGAGCAGTACGTAGGTAGCATCATGGGAAGATTAAGCTGTAGGTAAGCTTGAAGGGTTGGTGGTGGGTGAGATCTGAGGTTAGGAGGAGAACCACACTTCCAATTTTCAATCAAGTCATTTTTTGAGAGACCCTCGATCAATGATAAAAAAGTAACAACAAACGGTGATAATCATTTGTTGCATGCTTTAAAGGGTGTTTAGGTGCATGGTTTTAATTTTAAAGTTTCAACAATAAATAAAATAAAACTCTCACATATTATATTATAAAACAATAATATATTATAATATAAATTTATCATATGCTACAGTATACAGTTCAAACTATAATGATTTGAACCATTCTCTTAAACATCCTAGTAATTAACAATTGGTATACAACAAATGATTATCACTATTTGTTGTAATCAACCATTTTGTTGTGTGGGGTAATCAACCATTGGTCACATTTCCACTAAAAAAAAATTGTAAGCCAAAAACACAAATGTGAGAAAACACTGACGGAGCCAAGGTGGACGTGCCCTCACTCATTTTTAAACATTTGGATTTTTATTCTTATTTTGTAATCTAAAATTTCAATTATGCTTATATTTGGAAAGAAAATTATAATCATGCCCCACAAAATAATAGAAAAATGTTATTATGGCCCATAAAATAATTGACATATTGTTGCGTTCTTACAAAATAGTTAAAACAGTTGTGCCCTATTTTACAAAAAAAATTATAATTATGCCCCCTCCTTAATTATTGAAATATAGTTATAACTTCATTCAATATGAGAAAAAAAAAAGATGACATATCACAAATTTTATATATCTTTAAATTTGTGCCATAATATCTTTTGTTGTTCATGTTTATGTCATGTTTTATTGACACTTAACCAATCTATTTATGTGTCACAACTCCTTACTCTAACTTTATGTGAGTTTAATCTAAAAGTGATTTTTTTTTTATTTTTTATTTTGGATATAAGGGAAGAAAAATGCCACCTACTTTTGAATGGGGTTAAGCGTGACTCGAACCCTCGATCTATAGTTGGGTTGAAGGAACTTACAACTAACTAAGTTGTCTTTTTTTTTTTCTTATAGCAACGTTACATGTATGAGCTCTTTCCGTTTATTGTTCATCGAAAATTTGCTTTGGAAAAGTATAGTTTGGTCTAATTTCTTTTTTTTCTTAAGAAATTTATAAAAAAAAAAGTTTATTCATGGAATCATGGTCATTGGTATATTTATGCACATTTAGTGCGTGTTCGAAACGGCGCATTAACAAAACGAGCAATGCGTGCGCAACATGTTGGATAACATGCGACAAAATAAGAAAGAGAGGGAAATTCTGTCATCAAGAGACTATTGAAAATTGTTACTCTTTAAGGTGGCAGAAATTCGTCCAGTAAAATTTTTTCTTAAAAAAAAAAATAGAACGGAAAAAGATCCTCGTCCAGAGAGAGATTATTTTTCATTTTCTAAATACATCCTCACCTAGAATTTTTTTTTTTTTTGCTCAAAAAAGGATGTAGTGGTCTACATTTCGCTCTCATCTCCTTCGACATTTTGACAATTTTGAGGCCATAGGACCAGTCAGAACGTTATACAAGTTTCTCTTATTCAACGACCCCTGTTTGTCTCATCATCTCGATACATCAACAGCTATTGCCAGAGTGGGGATCTTGCAAGAGACTATAGAACTCAAACCTCGGTGAAGGAAAAAGAGATGCCTAACAAAGGCATCATAACCACTACATCATATCCTTCGGTGGTTCCTAGCGTAGAATTTTGTTTCGTAAGACCTTGGCAGCACAGGTGTGGGCCATGACAGCAACAACTTGTGAAGTAAGACTGGCAACCTAATGGAACTTGGGCTTTGAACGAGTTGACTGGTGAGGTTCTCTAGCCTAGGTCAAATTCGCAGTTGTATGCCAAACCATTAGCCTAAGCCCATTAGGAAACTGGGTTGTCTTTGTGGAGAGTTTAGAGGAAGAGGAAAGCCCAACAAGTGATTGTGTAGAAAGATTCATGCTTTTTTCTTTCTTCAAATACTTTTATAGTGTTATTTGAATTGAAAACTGTATTATGAAAGTTTTATATTGTATTTTTTTATTATTATAATATGTGAAAGTTTTATAGTGTAACAATAAAAAATTTTGATTATAACTGATTTTGCTAAACACCTTTTAAACTTTTGCCCTCGCTTCTCTCTTTACATATTAACTTTGGTAGGGCAAATTTGTATGAGAGTGATCCAAAACTAAGAGGTGAGTTAAGAGGATGCATTTCTTAGTCTTCTTTGAGTGTTTATTTACACGTAAAACGTAACCAAATGGGAACTAATGACGTTCAAGTCATAAACAAGGATTCAAAATTGGAATAATCACAAAACGCATTCTTACGTTTACTACTTCACTTATATATCCTTTAATTAAACTATTGTGATTTTTATTCAAAACTTTAAATTGTATACCGATGATTATAATATTGATAAACACTAAAACTGTCATCCTAATATTTATCACAATTAAATGATCAATACAAGCGGTGTAATTATTTAATGGAAATCCTTATCATGGAGAAGATAATTTTACACAACCAGTAAAAAAGGTTGTTTTAGTCGTTGATTAATATTTTAATGATCTAATATTAAAAATTCACAACGTGCAACACAAGAATTGCTTTCAGTTACAAATTAAACCATTAAAAAATTAATATGATGGTTAAAACATCGATGCTCCACTAATAGTGCAAAATAGCCTCTTCCACTGTAATAATTCCCTTATTTATTTGCTTAAAAATAAAATAGAAAAGGTGGTTCCCAACATGCCGAGGCCATAACTTTTAGGGAAATTATGCCCCATTCACGCCCCATTTACTTCTTTCTTATTAGTTGTTAGTTACACGGCACAGGTCATAGAGAAAGCTTATGTCTTGTTATGAACATAATCTCGTTATAATATGAATGCCCATAATTTAACCTTGATGGAAACTTGAAACCTAGCTTATCAATAGGTTTCTGTTTTCAACTGGTGGACTAGTTGAAAAAAAAAATAAACCATATTCAACAGTTTGAAAACGTACACTATTAATAGAAGTCTCTGTCGGAGAACTAATTTAATTATTAAAAAAACTTGTAAATGCGTGGAAATAAAAGGACCCAGGACTTTTAAGCAGTGTTCTCTATTTTGTTGCTCTTGTTAACTCTTGATTTTTCTTTTGGGCATTGGTGCTAATGTTTTACTTGTCGAAAGTTAGAAAGCTCATTCTCACTCTTGGAAAGTTGGAAATAACGTTGTAAAAGAGTGATAGAACTTAGTCTTCTTTGATTAATTTAATCAAGTGCTAACAACCAAAAAAAAAAAACTTTTTTGGACTTTTTTAAAAGGGAATGAATTGCTAGGAACTAGGAAATGATGATGCAATTATTTTTTTAAAGACCCCTGCTTACAGATAAATGTAGCCTAAAATACTTTCATGCCCAAGTCTAGACGATTGAGGCAAAAGCAAAACACAAGGGAGTGACCAAAAAAATTCTATTGGACTAACAGAATATTGACCATGCTGCTGTTGGCTGCGTCAAATTCCTGTTTGTCACACATAAGTGATGACCAGATTGGTCACAGCTCACAAACTCAAGACGTAGGGTTAGGGTTCAAACCCCCTTTTTTTTTTAGCTAAACATCTTTTGGAAAAGACAAAACTTATGGTAAGATATGAATTTTTACCATATTGGTTAGAATGTCATATTAAACTTTCTAATGTTCTTATTTTAGAGCAGAAACAGTTTTGCATTCTGTACTGTAAATATTGTTAATGTAAACACTCGTAGATCGTAATATTGAAGAATTAATTCAATGATTAAAATATTAGTATCTACGAATGGGATAAAAAATACACGTCCTACTGAAAGAGCTAAAAAAAAAAAAAAATCGTAATAGCAGAATCTAATTCAAGAGAACGTGGAAGAAACATTAATTATATTGTTGTATTACATTTTGGTCATAGATTTCAAACCTCAGAAAATAAAATGTGTTTAATTTCGACGGGGATGGTCTTCTTTTAGACCAAAAAAGAAAGAGAGAAATGTTGAAATCCCAAGTGGACCGTGACCAAGTCCTCTTTACACATTTTTCCCTCTTTCTTCCGTGATTTTACCGTGTAAAACCTTCAAGTGTTATATACACTTTGAAAAGTTTTCTCTTTTCTAGTCTTCCAAAACGTATGATAGAAAAAAGAAAAAATTAAGCCAATATAAATTCACTTACCTTTCAAAATTTCCCTTGGACAACATGTTCAAACCACCCAAGACAACAAACCTAAACAAGCGAAAACACCCTGAAAACATGGAGGATTATAGCGCCGCACTACCTTTGATCCTCCATGGATGTAAGCTGGCCAAGGAGCTAGAGTCAAGCCTCGAGAACTTGGCGAGCGAGCCGAGCGCGCTCTCAAAATTCTGCGACGAGATTTTGAAGGCTTTTGGCGGCGCGAGGGAAAGGCTGCCGAGTGGTCATCGAGATCAAGATCAGATGCAGATTAATGTCAATGATCAGGCGAGTTTACATGAATGGCTGAGGTCTAATACTAGTTGTTACACGACTGATCAATCAACGAATATGACTACTAATCAAGACATGTCCGAAGCTAAGATGGGTAGTCAGCATGTTCAATTTCTGGCCTCAAGTACGGGACAATTGGCAATGGATGTATCGGTTTCAGGCAATATTCCTAGTTCATCATCCTCTTCATCACAAAGACAACGAAGGAGGTACATACATACATACATACATACATAAATGTTTGTGTGGACTTTGAAGTAATATATTATTTTGATGCTAGAAGTAAAATACACACACACACACACACACACATATATATATATATATTTGTGTGTGTATATTAATGCTAAAAAACCATGATTAATGTTAGTGGTAATTAAGTATTCCTCTTTTGTTTTATGCAATGGAGGTTATCAGTGCTAAGTTTGTCTTTACTCGTATATGCTTGTTGTTTAATTTCTTTCTATATCTGTAGACTGGTTAAGAATATAGTTCAAACCATAAAATTATAATTCAAAACCAATTTTACTATAACGTTTTTAATTCAAAATATTGATTTGAACTAAGTTCCTAAATCGCCTTTTCTGCACTATTAGCTAATAAATAATCTTGGGATGAGATGAATTTTCTGTGGTTTGGGGCTGAATTGAAGAAATGCACTACATTTAAAATTTTAACCTTAATTTATAAATAAAAAGGATATGAGTTAATAAGTGTAGGCTTTGATATAACTCATGGGCCGTTTGGAAGATCAATTCTAACCATCAGATATAACTACGAGCAGTATATAACTCTCATATACTACAATAAAAGCTATAATGTAAAATTCTTATATGCTACAGTTTTTAAATTAAAATTATCGGTTTCAACTATTTTTTCAAACAGTCTATCAACTAAATTTACAAATGCTTTTTGGTCGTTCCACGCTGTGGGACATGATACTATTGATGTCAAACTCTAATAATAAAGTAACAAAAAAGGGACTTGGAAATTGTATGGAAAGAAGAAAGCAATAACGAGGAGCTTTCTTAGAAAAAGCGTACCATATAAATGAGTGTAAACGTAACTTTCATGGCCACTAGCTTCGGCACTATTTAAAACTTGGATTCAAACATACTTTGTTTGGTATAATTATAATATTCTTACCAAAAAAATTTATAATATAATAGTATTATTATATTGCTAAGAAGATTCATCTATATGCAAATAGGAAAGATGATGCTGAGACTCGCTTGGTGAGGATGGCTGCGCCTCAGATTGGAAATACTGAAATCCCACCAGATGATGGCCACACTTGGCGCAAATATGGCCAGAAGGAGATCATGGGCTCAAGGTACCCTAGGTACGATTCAATTTTTGACTATAATAATAATAATAATAATAACAATCATGGGAAAATCAGGGGACGTATAATTTTTTTCCTATTTAAGTTTGTCTCGTGATTTGTTGATCTTTGACTACCTTGTAAGTAACGTAAATCAAAATCTTCTGTATGCATACATAGAAAGTTGGGTTTTTTTAATACATGTTTTTCAAAATTCCTCAACTGACAAAAAAAAAAAGAAAAACTCATAAGACAATCAATAACGGTCAAAATAGAAGAGATATATGGTTACTTTGACGAATTAAACACCCTATTATGATCAAGTCAGTGCAGACTGTTAACCAGTGCCCTTGGTATTTTGTCCAAGAAATTTGCTATTTAATTTCACACAAAAAAGGCGGCCACAATTTCATTCATCACTATTTTCTAGTTTCATTCTAAGCTTTACATTAATCAGTGCACATGTGTAGCTGTCCAAGAAATTGAAAATAATATAAATAAATATTCTGCTCAATCTATCATTTTTTCATACGAGCTTTTTGCTTTTGTGTATAAGACCAGGACCAAGCAAGGCGACCATCATTTGACCAAGTCCAAATCACCAAACTTAACAACAACATGTTTGACTAGAAATTTCAAAAAAAAAATAAAAATAAAAAATAAATAAAGTAATTAATGAGAAATAAATAGCCATAATATAAAGCCAAATTAGAATAATTTTTCTTGTAGAGATCCGTACACACTCTGATCTTTTCTCCAAAACCATATGGCATTGACTTGAGAGAAACTTCCACAAAGTAAACTTGATAATCCTCTCTAACAACACCAATTACGCCCTAATTTTTTCCTCGTCTTGGCCTTGATTTTCCAGGGGCTACTATAGGTGCACCCATCAGAAGCTCTACAATTGCCCCGCCAAGAAACAAGTCCAACGGCTAGACCACGATCCGTACACATTCGAAGTCATGTACCGGGGCCGCCACACATGTCACATGTCGGCCACGGCGCCGTCCATTTTAACGTCACAGGCGGTAATTATATCACAAGACATGACACAAACTATGGCTATTGCTACTACTTCTGCCGAACCCCAAATGTCCAACATCACTAGTGGCACTTCTTCGGTTCCTCTAGGAAGATGGCTTTCAATGGAATTCACCCCGGCACTCGGCCACGGTCCCGGTACTAGTTCCAGTGGTGCAGGCCCGTCCGGTGCCACGGCACGGTACAGCAAAGATCAAGCGGTCCATGAGTTCCCTGTGGTGGATATGGCAGATGCAATGTTTAATTCTGGCAGCAGCAGCACTAGTAACAGCATGGATTTTTTGTTCCCTTCATTGGAAGATCATAAAAACGACAATAAGTGACACAAGAAAAATGCTGATTGAGATTAATTGTGCTAGTCATGATTGTGGTCAAATTGACTGATCATCTCAAGGAATAATTAAGCTGTGATTTTTAATTTTTCCCTTTTTTTAATATTAACCGCAAAAGACAACAATAAAAGCTCAAAAAAAAAAAAAAAAAGGATATGCATAGGGATAATTAGAGTTCAACATTTGTGAAGACGATTTGTAAGTAGGGGTCAAAATTGGGCAGCGCCATCTAGTTTTCAGTAGTACGCATTCAATGCGGTTTTTGTTTGGTTAGAAGGAATATTTCAAGTATTGACGTTTTTAGGGACATATTTGTAACTCAATTGATTTGTAGATTTTTTTTTTTTTTCCATGTGTAGAAGTGTTTTGTTTTGCATAATGTGACATGCAAGTTGACGCTATATTTAATACTGGGAATTTAGCCAGCTGTGTCACTGATTATTTTCTCTAAGTCTCTCATAGCACTAACCACAAAAGTATGCATGGACGAGATTGTACAGCTTTAATGGGTGGGTTTTTTGCAATCGCTGTTACTTTCTTATTGACTACAGAAAGGAGCATCGTACCAGTCCGATTATAACATTAAAATTGTAGTGCAATACTCGATAAACGTAATCCAAACTTATAATATTGCATATCACACTACAAAAGAAATTAAGTGTCACACGAACTATTGCAATGTAACCATGTTGACTAAAAAAATATTACCCGTGTTGGATTGGTTTTAGACTTTGTCTATATATGTATAAATTCTCGAGCAGTCACAAGGAGAAGATATTGTGTTTTTTACATCTATGTAATATACTTGTGGGATTTATATGGTGGGTATTGAAAAAGTAAGTTATAATAAGAATTTGTTATGTAGATTTAATCTAAAAAACATAATTTTGATAATATTCAAGGGCAAAAGTTATAGCGTTGTCAATAAGAGAACTTTTGGTATTTATTTATATCTTTTAGGAACATAGGCCTAATTTTTTTCCCTTTTTTAACTTTACATATGTTGGGTTCTTTTCATATGGTAATTGATATAATGAGTATGCAAAAGATTAATTCCCATTCCCTTACAGAAAAAAGGACTACTTCTCACCCTTTTTTGTGTCTTGTTTTAGCCGTTTTAGATTTTGTTGTTGATAGGAAGATGAATTCCCATGTAATACTATTGAGACGGTAGCCATCAAACTAACTTTTTGGACATCAAAACAGTTTCAGTTTTTTTTGTTTTTACTTTAGTTAGATTCCTCTCTTCGATGCAGTCATTTTTCTCTTTTCTGTGAAAAAAGTTAAGACAGTTTCGGTGCTCAGAAAAAAATCTTTTTTTAATGCAAAAAAAAAAAGAGATTATTCACTTAATTTCAAATTTTCTTAACTCCTTTTTTCAAATTTTTCCCTTGTTAAATACTTGTCCGTGGGACCTCACTTTTTGACGACACAACTGCCCCACCGCTTGCTAATGAGCTGAGCTAGCAGCATGCAAGTTATATTCATTTTCTTGGTAACGGTTTATTTATTTATTTTAAGAAAAAAAAAGGGTAAGGCTAGTCTAGACTTGAAACTTAAACGATATATGGGCCTATAATTCAAACTATAATATAGTGTTTTCTTTTACAAAATTTAAATTATTATAATTTTTTAGTTGAAACAGTTTTCCAACTCCGTCGCAACGTGATAAAAGGAAGGAACGGCTGTTTTTGTGTTTTGTGATGAAATTTATTAATTTGTGGCCAATTTTAGTCCACTAAAACATAAATAACATGTGATGAAACCCTTATATATGACAAAGATATTAATCACAGCTTGTGGGACTATATATTTAATTCTGTCACGTCTACATCGCAAACAAAATTGCTACCAGTTGCGAGCTAGTTGTGAAAATTGTCTGCTACTTGCTAGGGCCTCTGGACAAGATAAGATATGAATATGAAAATATGCCAAGTTGTTACCCGAGATTAAAACAAATTCAATAGTAATAAATGCCGAGCATTTATTTCATCAAAAGCATGCGCCAAATATACATGTAGATATGTTTTTATACCAAAAAAACATTTATAGATTGTAAATTACATGTTTATGCCTCCTGTAGTTTAATTAAATTATCAACATTGCTTCTTCAACTTTTAATTGTGGTAAATTACTCTTTGAATTTAAGAGATCGTTATAGAATGGCAACAAATCAGGCAAATGAAGTTAAAATTATTTAAAAAAAAAAAGAAACAAAAAAAACAAAACAAAACGTTTTCATGTACATGACATGATGTAGAGCGTTTCTATATAGATTTATAGCCTGTTTAGTATTAGTTAGTTATAATCAATTTTTTAGTTAAAAACAGTGTAAAACTCCCACACGTTATAATAAAAGTAAAAAAATTGTTACAATGTAAAGCTCTCACATGCTACAGCATTTACAGTTCTAACCAATAGTTTCATATATAGAGCCAAACACAATCTTAATTAATAGTCATCAATGATTTGAGCGTACTCTGTGACAATCAAACCGTTAAAAGTTCCTGTTTTGCAAAAAAATTTAAGGACAAATCTGTTTTGATACTAAAAGAAAATCACCATATCACTGACACATTTTAATTGTTAAAAGGCACTAATTGAATTGTTTAGTTACAAACATGATTTATTATTCTCAGTACATCACAAGTTGGAAAGTTTACATGATTCAGAAAATGTTAAAAATTACACAAAGTACGTACGTACACTAGCACCCTGACACTACTACTCTTTAATCTTCACACTGATTTTTTACATAGGAAACTCCTTTTCATCAAATTGAAAATCATCAGGAAAATCTATAGATTTCACCACAAAGTCGTCCATGTCCAAATCATGATCATCAGAAGTCGTAGTACCCCTCGGATGATCCTCAAACGAGAACATGACATGATGAGAAACGACATCCTGATCGATCGACGGATCAGGTAGCTCAAGATCCTTAAACTCTTTAGGCCACAGACTGTGATCATGACCATCAGTGTCCAATGAAGCGTTGCCATGATCATCACCCCTTGGTGTTTCTTTCTTGATCACTTGATCATCATCATCATCATGATCTTGACCTTGTTCTATTATAAGTTTGGTTGTAGTGGACTTTGAATTGTGATATTTTGGGATAATAGTACTACTAGTAGTAGTGCTTCTTGGGCTGTGATCAGAACCAATATTGCTAGTTACCTTGTAATTACTAGCAGAATTCCAAGGATATTCATGGCAATCAGAAATGATCATTTGGGGTGCGTTTGCAATTTTTATGCACGTGTGATGGCCTATGTAGGTTGTTTGGTACAGTTTTGGATTGTCTTGGATTTGTTGGACTTGTTTGGTTGCTCGGCAACCCTGGTCGTACTTGCGGGTGCATCTGAAGTAAGCCCTGTTGCCAATCACGTCAAAACTAATTGATTAACAGGCCTTTGAGAAATGAATTAGATTCAATAGTTACAACTAAAAATAGTATAACATTTAAGAAAAAATACTATTAAAATAGTACTTAAAACTTTATACCGTCAACAAATATTTGTTACCAAAAGTAATAATAATTAAAATCTATGCTAGTTTTAGTTAAAACTAAAAATACTATAACATTTAATATTTGTTACCAAAAGCAATAATAATTAATATCTATGCTATTTCTTGATAAATTGCATTGTTCTACTGCAAGCTTTTGTTTCTCACAATTTATGATTTTTGAACAAATTTTTAATATATCCTTTACTGTTTGGAATATGGGGCCTAATGTCCTTTTATTTTTTCTTTCAACTTTACACGTGTTGGGTTGTTTCCATGTTGTAATTGATATAATGAATATGCAAAAGATTAAGTCCAATGCTTTTTCTATGTCATGTTTCAGCTTTTTCAGCTGTACCATACTGATCAGATCAATCAAATTAGTGGATTGTTAATTAAATTTGTCCCCCCCAAAAAAAAAAAGAAACATATAAAAGGTAAATAATTAACCTTGGGTATTGAGCATTAAGGATGTTCTTTTGGCCGTACTTTCTCCAAGCCTGACCATCTTCTATTTTGGGTGTGATTTTAGTCCATGATTGAGAAGTCTTTCTGCAATCAAACCAAATCAGAAAAATCCATCAGTTTCTGTGCAAAACAAGAGAAACAAAAGGGTAAAAAAAAGTTAAAACCTAACAATACAAAGGATCTTTTCTTCACGTGTTTGAATTCATATTCAAAAGAAAGTGGGGTTTTGGATATATTTTTGTGTTCTCTTTTTCATGGTGGGGTTTTGGATATATTTTTGTGTTCTCTCTTTTTCATGGAAGGACAATAACATCACCACTGAAGAGTAATGAATAAAGATCATCATCTTATCACCATAATAGATGACAAAAGCAACGTGTTGCAATATTTGACAAAGAAGAATAAAAATATCTCATCAAAATACATGATGTATATGGATCACACAAACATATAATATATATATACACACACACCTATACGTACGTATATATACACAAAGAAATGATGAAATAATAAAAGCAACAAAAATATTTGACCTTTTGTAACACCCTCTCCGATCTTTCAAAGCCGGCCTCTTCTTAGTACTGATCTCGCCGGAATCCTCGGAGCTCCGGTCACCACATTGCGATTGATCCACAATGGAAGCCTCAGGGACGTTGATCTGATCGGAAACCACTTCACCGCCGATATTAATGTTAATCATATCAGGGTCTTTGTTGTTCTTGTGAAGATCAGAACTAGTACTAGTACTGCTCAAGAGCGCAGAGAGAGATTCGGTGAAAGATTTCAAGATCTTTCCGGCGAGTTCTCCGGCCGATGAGACTGACCCGTTTTCTCCAAAGGGTTTGTGAAGAAGAATCTGAAGTTGGGTCGCCAAATCCCGGCCTTGAACAAGCTCTTTGATCAGCCTGTTTGACAGATTCTGATCAGGCCAAAGACAAATACTAGTACCCATTAAGTGGTAGTACTAATACTACCAGATATACTTTTTTTACGGGTTATTTTGAGGTTTGTGAATTTTTTGGCGGTGGGTTTGCTTAAATATGGGTGTGGAGTAATTGGAGGATAAGAGGGGAAGAATTTGGAAAAAAAAAAAAAAGAGGATAGGGTTTCTAGGAGATTGGAGCTTTGGTCATGATTTAAGGAAAGAGAGAAGCAACTTAATGGAAGATGTAAGGAAGGAGCTTTGAGGGCGTGATTTAAAAAAAAAAAAAAAGGGTATGAAAAGGAAAAGTTCACTTAAATGCTTAGGCCTTGTTATGACGTTTCATGATGATGTAAGCCTCTACGTGTGTTGTCATTTTGTTTTTCATGTTTTTCTCCCTCTCATAACCCCCCCGGCAAAGTAATACTTGCTTGTATTTGTAATAATTTTTTGGTGGGTGGAAGTGTGGAGCCTATACAGTGTTTATTTATGAGGTATTTTCATTATTGGTGTCCCATATTTATAGCTTTCAAAACTTTACATTTTGATCCTTTTATCAATAAATCATTTATTTCGAATGAAATCTAGCAATTATTCTTATAGCATATAATCTCACTACTAATAAAATAATAAGATTTATTTATAATTTTTTAAGTGATATAGTTTTAACCCTATAGAGATGATAAAAATTTTCCAAAAAAATAATAGGTGAAAATTTTAAAAAAGATATTGGTAAAAAAAAGAGAAGATTTGAAAACAAAAAAAATTCAAAAAAAAAAAGAATCTAGCCAATACAAATTTGATTAGAATTTTTTTAGATCTTATTTTTTGGCCATGTTATCATTTTTAAACCTCCACATGCTATATTTATTATAGAGATTATAATATGTCTCTCAATAAATAATACCAAAATAATAAATAATTAAATATGAAAAAAAACATTTATACCGAATAAATAGTTGTGTCACGACCATAGTCTTTAGCGCCGTGGCACTAATATCTGCTAGAAAGTAGAGCTCTGTGGCACCAAAAAGGTGACACTAATTCTGTACTTGTATTGCAAACAGCATCATGGTGCCCACCTTTTGAAATGCTAATTTTGAATATGTATTGTCTCAAACAAGCCATTGTATTGATTTGTTGTACTCTTTTATACATAACTAATCACCTATTATTAACAACAAGGATGGGATACCAAATCCTCACAGGGTGGCTTTTTTTTAGTTTACCTATATATATATATATATATATATATATGTTGATCAGGATGTCTTCGCATTGAAGAAGTCAAAGACCAAATCTTAAAGCTAGAAAATTACTAAAAGGGGACTGCAGCTTTTTTTTATTTGTTTTATTAGTTAAGGGCATAAATGTCTTTGTATTGTTTGGCTAATAATATATATGAGAAGACAGGCTTGTTTCAGAAGGTAGCAGAAAATTGAGAGAGCAAGGGAATGGTTGTCTGAGAACTTTGTAATTGGGGGTTCTTTCTAGTGATTTTCTCTTATGTATTTTGAGAGTGATTGTTTCTTAAGAGAGTTAAGAAGAAACTATAACATTTTGTGAGATGAGAGATCACTGAGACTTGTAAATTTGCTCTAAAGATTGTAAGGTGTGTTCCTCTGATAGTGAATTAGACTGGAGGCTAGTTACCTCTGCCTTTGGGTGCAGGATTTGCTTGAATCCAAACCAAGTAACTCTCTGTGTTGTTGTTCTTTCTTCTCATTGCTGTTTTTTTGTTGTTTAGTTTCAATTCTTGTTGCTTTCTTGGATGGGCCTCTTGGTTGTTCTTGATTAAATTTGCAGGTTTGAAGATTGTCATCCTAACAAATTGGTATCAGAGCTTGAGTTGATCCGGATCCAAGACTCTTTGGTTGGTTGCAATTTGATCAAGGATGACTACACTCAAGTTTGATATCAAGAAGTTTGATCGCAAGAATGACTTCACCCTCTGGAGGGAGAAAATGATGGCCCATCTGGGCAATTTTGGGTTAGATGAGGCCCTAAAAGGAGAACCAAACATGGCTGAAACTCTTGAGGCAAAAGAGAAGCAGGAGATTCTCAAGAAGGCTCGGAATGCTATAATTCTAAGCCTTAGTGACCAGATTTTAAGGAAGGTAATAAAAGAAAAAACTGCTGTTGCGATGTGGGAGAAACTAGAGAAACTCTACATGACCAAGACTCTTCCAAATTGAATATATCTGAAGAAGAGATTTTATGGTTTCAAGATGGATGAGGCCAAGACTATCGACGAAAATGTTGATGAATTCATGAAATTAGTCATAGACCTTGAAAGCCTTGAGGTCAAAATCGAAGATGAAGATCAAGCCATCTTTTTCTTGAATTCTCTCCCGAAGCAATATGATCAACTTCGAGATACTTTAAAGTATGGAAAAGAAGAGTTAAAATTAGAAGAGGTCATAAATGCTGCTTTCTCGAAAGAATTGGACTTAAAAGTTCATGGTGAACAATCAGGAATGAATGGAAAAGGTCTAAATGTGAGAGGGTGACTAGTGAAAAAGGATTTTCTAAACAAGAATCGTAGCAAATTAAGATCAAAATCCAGAGGAAGGAGGACTTGTTGGCACTGTCACAAAGAAGGACATCTCCAAAAAAACTGCCCTTCAAGAAAGAAGGATAATTTCAAACTAGAAGATCAAAATCATGGCGATGCAGCCTCAGTCTCAGATGGGTATGACAATGCATATGTTTTGGCAGTTTCCAGTGCATATCCAGAGGATGAATGGATCTTGGAATCAGGATGCACATTTCATATAAGACCTAAGAAAAATTGGTTTATTGATCACAAGGAGGCAAACGGAGGAAAAGTCCTTATGGAAAATAATGTTACTTGCCAGATTGTTGGTATAGGGTCTATGAGGATTAAAATGTGGGATGGTTCAATAAAAGTTCTTAAGGAAGTCAGACATATCCTAGAGTTAAAAAGGAATTTAATTTCTCTGGGAATGCTTGACAAGAATGGGATTCCTTCAGATCATAAGACAGTGTTATAGAAGTAATGAAGGGTATTACGGTGGTCATGAAAGGTCTCTTACAACAAGGGCTTTATGTGCTACAGGGTAATTCTGTGTGTGGAGAGTATGCTGTCACTATACAAAAAACTGATCATACAGAAATATGGCACAAAAGGTTGGGTCACTTGAGTATGAAAGTTCTCCAAGACTTGGGGAAGTAAGGCTTCTAGATATCAATAAACTCTGTGAGTTGAAATTTTATGAAAATTGCATATAGGGAAAGGCACACAGATTAAAATTTAGTAGAGCGACACACATGACAAAAGGCACACTTGACTACATTCATTCGGACTGTGGGGATCAACAAAGACTGACATATAGGACCATAGGCCAAAAAATGATGATACACAACCAAGTACAAGTAGTTCTCATCGGGAGCTTAAGACAAAAATTCTTCCTTAACCTCAAAGTACATCCCAGCATCAAAATGCAGAACAAGAGAGAGTTTTGGATCAAGGTAGAGCTACTGGACCTTCTCAACATGAGCTATCAGATTTTAATCAAAGGACCTCAGACACACAAGCAGTTTCAATTTAGATGATAGTCTAGAAGGATATCAGTTGACTAGGGATAGAGAAAGAAGGCAAATATTGGTTTCGTCTAGGTATGCATAGGCTGATTTGATAGCATTTACTTTAAATGCTACAGATTGGTTAAATGAGGAAGAACTAGCAAGTTAAAAAAAAGCAAAAAAAAAAAAAAGGTTCAGATTGGGAGCACTGGAAGATTGCTATGCAAGAGGAAATGGATTCTTTAAATAAGAATCATACTTCGCAGATAGTACATAAGCAAAAGGGAGAAAGAGTCATAGGATGCAAACAGATTTTTAAGAAAAAACCAGGCATTCTCGGTGTAGAACAACCTAGGTATAAGGCCAGGTTGGTTGCCAAAGGGTATTCCCAAATAGAAGGTGCCGACGTCCATGAAGTTTTTTCTTCTGTGGTTAAGCATTCTTCAATTCGACTCATTTAGCAATTACAGCAATGAAAGATCTGGAGCTTGAACAACTACACGTTAAAATTGCTTTCTTACATGGCAGTTGTAACGCCCCTAAGTGGAGGTTAACAGTTTTTATTAAATAAAATAAAGATTAGAAAATGAATATAAATCATTAAAGTAATTTGCCCGGGACTTAAATAAAAACTCTCAAATTAAAATAAAAACATAAACAAATAAATAAACCACAGTTTAATGTAGCACCTTAAATTTTAATAATATACAACTGTCATCATCATCATTTCAACCCTCAACAAATCTTAATACAGTCACAGAAAATAACAATCGATGCTTACATTATCATGAAGATCATTCTTTGCATTCAAAGCAATCCCAACG
>CAMOHE010051009.1:0-28878 GCA_946598075.1 Artocarpus hirsutus
AATTAATCATAAAATAAAATAACAAAGGCAAAAGAACATAAGCCAAGCCCCAGCAGACCCACATTAGTGCACACATATGGTATCGACAATAAAATATTACAATCATAGTCTAATATGAGAGATACAAATTTAAATAATGCATGCCTTGATTAAAATGAAGAAGTAACCAAAACAGAATTCCTACAACTCAAGTGTTTATCCCGTCGCCTCCCAATTGATCCTAAGCTGCAATTCACCAGGGAAGGGTTTTTAAAACAAATAAAAAAATGTGAGCGGAAGGCTCAGTAAGACTAGGTTTAGAAAACATTAGTTCTAAATATAAATTCTCATATTTGAAAATAATTCACAAAATTTCAAATAGGAAAATAAAACATATTTAAATTCATCCTTACCTTTAAAATCCTTATTCAACTAGAATTATTCTTTATTATTTGTTCTCTGGCAAAGCCATAGTATCACCACCGTAGTAGTCTAGTTGGATTTTGGGACCTGTCCCCAAGGTCGCGCTCCCCACGCCTCGATCTCTATACATGGCATTATGCTCAATTTTATCATTCCAAACAGTACTAACTGACATATCTGGTGTCATATCATTATCATGTATCATTTATCAGATATTCCCTTTACGTTCATTATGATCATTCATTATTCTATAGTTCTGAAAATAACTGGATAAATTTATCTCAATCATTCCTTAAAAACATTTTTAGAAAAACACTTCGTGGCCAAAACTCTTTTTAAAATCATGGCTAGTAAAGAAAGAGGGTCTAAAGTCCTACCTCGATATCTTACATCGTGACTCAGCATTGCAATCCTGACCTGTTATACGTTAACTCCACAGAACCATGAATGACCTTGAATGTAAACTAAGCTTTATCAATATCTAACTCAAAGTATTCTACAATACTATGCTATCTCATGGTGTCCTAGTGTGTCATTTATGTCTGCAAAATTATGCTATAAGGTTTAAATTCTCAATATGAGTTTAAAACAGTGAAACGGGTAAAAAACAACTATTTTTCCTATGGCTGGTTGGCCTACCAAACTCTCTGGTCTAGCCTGTTGAACCACACAGTTCGGCCTACCAGCCATGCTGGACCAGCCTACCGAACTTTCCTAGGTTCGGTCTACCGATGATATGAATCTGGCATGTCGAACTCATGAGTTCGGCTTGCCGATGTTCAAGATCGGCCTGCCGAATTGGAAAAACCTAAGGACCTGACACCTCGAATCTCGGCTTCAATTCTCAAGCATGGGTAATGTTCAAAAATGGTAAAAAAAAAAAAAAACATAATAGAACACATTTTAAAAAATTTAAAAAAGATTTACAAGGAAAATTTCAAGGAAAACCAAAAATGAGGAAAAAGGGAAAAACTTGATTTGATCTATTTTTCATCAAATCAAGCTTAGATTCTAGATGATTTGAGTCTTACTAACTTAGATTAAGGGTTTCCTAAGCTCACATAACTCGAATTACAACATTTTGAAGAAATTGAAAGTTTAGAGAAAAAGCTTGAAATTTGAAAAAAAAAACGTTAAACTAACCTTGAAATTTGAGCTTGAATCCGAGTTTGTGGAGGCCAATCCTTGCTTCCAAGCTTCCAATCTTGCTAGAAATCGAGAGCTTTTGCTCAATTTTTAAAATCAAAAGGAGAGAGAGAGAGAACGTGAGAGGGAACAAGAGAGAGAAAAGGAGAGCTGAGAGAGAGAGAGAGTGTTGAGAAAGTGAGTGAGGGAAGGAGAAGGAGAGGAAATAAATAGAGGAAGGAAGGGTAGTTTTCCTTAGATAAAACCCTATCTTTTAGCACATGGTTTTTAAAGAAGGATATATCGAGCATTTGACAAATTATTTTGTTCCAAAAATTTAAAATAACAATTAAAATAATAAAGAGTAATTAAAAATAATTAAAAGTAATATTAATTTAGAAATATTATAAAATAATTAAATTAAGTTCAAACTTACATTATGGCACACTAATTCACCATTTTTACACTAATTACACTAAATTAAAAAACGGGGTGTTACATCTCTCCACCCCTAAAAGAAATTTCATCCATTGGAATCTAACTCAGAAATAAAATAGATACAAATACAACTCCCGCATAGTTGATTCTAATTCCCAGGTTGCCTCATTAGCCTTGTGGTGCTCCCACACCACTTTTACTAACGGAACTACACGGCCATAGTCCTACCAGTTGTCGATCGATAATCTAAACCAACACTTCTTCGTAGATAGCGTCTTCCTAAATTTGCACATCATGAATCGAGACAATCTTGCTTGGCTCGGGCGGACATTCCGAAGCATCGACACACATGAAATACGACATGAATATGAGAGTTCGGGAGGTAGATCAAGGCGATAAGCGGTCACTTCAACACGTTGAAAAATCTCGAATGATCTAACACTCCTCAGTGCAAAATTCCCGTTCACACTGAAATGCAAAACTCGCCTACATGGTGAAACCTTTAAGAAAACAGAATCCCATACCTCGAGTTCTGGAGGTCGGCATCTTCTATCCGTAAAAAATCTTCCGCCTACTCTGAACAGCTCTCAACCGATTGCAAATCGTTGTAACTTTTTTATTGCTCTCACGGGTTTCTTTAGGTCCAATAACGATCTTGGCTTCATGTCCAACCCAAATCACTAGGGATCAACATGGCCGCCCATATGGTGCTTCAAACAATGTCATCCGGATGCGTACTTGAAAACTGTTGTTGTATGCAACTCCGTTGACGCAAATATCTCTTTCAATTCCTGCCAAAATCCAACACACAAGCACGTAATGTGTCCCCAAGAATCTGAATAACTCGTGCGGACTGCCTATCGGCTTGAGGATGAAAATGCCAGACTAAAATCCAAGTCTGTGCCTAAAGCTACCTGAAAACTCTCCAAGAACTCGTCTCGAATACGAAGACCTAAAGGTAGGAAATGAAATGCACAGATTTCGTCAACCTGCCAACCATGACCCAAATCATGTCATGCCTTTCCTTTGTCCTCAACAATCTGATGAGCAAATCTATCATGACATGCTTCCATCTCCATCCTAGAATGGAAAACGGTTAAAGTTGGCCAACGAGCTTTTGATGCTTGACTGCTACCTAAAGACAAGTCGCGTACTTGACCACATACTCTTGAACACCTTTCTTCATACTTTTTGTAACGCCCGTTGTTTTCTTCTATGAAAACTTATGTTAATTTAACGTTAGAATGTGATATTTTAGTGCTATTATTATTTATGTTAAGTAAATTAACATTTTATTTAGTAATATCGCAGGTGACGGCATATAGAATCGATGTGCTTAGGATGTTCATGTCTGAAGTGATGATAAGCTTAAAGTATTTATTTATTTATTTTGTGGGTTTCAACTTGCTCTGAATTTATAATCTTTATAATGCTTTAGGGTTCTGTATGCCTACAGTTATATTCTTGATGATAACATGAATTTTATTGCATATTTTTTTATTTTATTAATGATGCTATAATAATTACATATGTAGTATTTTTATTATAATGACATTACGAAAATTGATAATATAAAAAGTCTAAGAGAATAATGTGATAATTAATATTTTGGGGTTATAGAAATAAATATTATTGTTGTATACAAGTAATTATGTATTATAATAATTTTATATTGTATTATAATGTAATATATTTATATTAAATTATTATATTATATTATATTATATTATATATATTAATATAACTTACGTTAAGTAAGAAACGGCATATTGCCGTGAAGAAAAAAAAAAAAAAAAAAAGAAGGAGTCACAGCATTGGCATGAAACGGAAAAAGAAAAGAAAAGAAAAAAAAAAGGAAAAAAAAAAGAAAAAAAAGGGGAAATTGAATTAGATTAGGATTAGGGTTTTCTACACTTATCTAATCCCTTCTCCCTCATAAACCTATAAATATACCTCTAAACCACTAAAGTCTTAGTTCTCTAAATTTCTAGCCAAAGAAAATTCTCTCCCTCTAAAATTTTCTTAGACACTCTCTCTTTCTTCTCTACGTTTTCTTCCATTCTCTCCCTTATTTTTCTGCAAACAATTGAATGAAATATTGGGTTTTCACTTAGATAATTCAAGAGAATTAAGAAGAATTGTTTTGGAGGTAAGAAACTCATTATAGACTATTGCTGAAATTTTGTTTCCATTGTAATCTGACCCTTATAACTTTGTCTATGAATTTCTGTTTGCTCTAAAATTTTAGTATGATGTTTATGTATGTGTTATGTGACATTCCTCAAAGTTTCACTTTATTTGGAATTTTCTATGCTGAGATGTTAAATTTTCTTTCTCTGCCACTCATGACCAAACTGTTGCTAATTGGTATTTTATGCAAAAGTATAGTCCATGTTTAAGGGGCAAGCGACCTTTGATTTGAACGAAATTTTATAGAAATATTCATGCATATGTTAAGTTATGATCTGAAAAATTTTGTGGTTATTTAATGAATATTTTATGAGTTCTTGAATTTTTTTGAAGATAGGTTTTTATGGCTATCTATTCAGTGAATTCGGTACTTCTTGATTATGTGATCTATTTGGATGACTAAACAAATTTATTTGCTAATGAGACTTTTTTTAGTACTGTATATATATGTTGTTAGGTTGTCTTAAAAATTTTAGGGTTAAAGTAATTTTATTTTTAATTACTGAAATTTTGATGCCTTAAGTCTACTTTTCATACTAACACCTGACAGCCGTCAAATTTCAGTAAATTTTTATTCGTATTAGTACTGTTTATGTTTTTCTTATATTTTTTCCCAAATATTATACATCTTAAGCTTTCATTTGGCTTTTGAATCGCTTGAATCGGAGTTTTCTTTAAATAATTATGATTTTTTGAAATTGACCTTAAAAGTTGTATAGTTTTAAACTGACCCAAAATTTAGATTGAATTTTGAGGACTTTTCTTCATGAAAATTATTCTCAAAATATGCGTGTAATATATCAAATTCTTTTTTTTTTTTTTGAGTCTAGTTTCTAATGCCACTGGTTTTGACTGATTTGGAGTTAAGATGAAATTACTATAAATTTTTAAGTGAATAAAGGTCATTCTGCCTACTTTTGGGAATTATGCCTTAGGTTCATAAATTATGATTTTGTGCTTCTTGATATTATTACATGATAAGGTGATATTTAATGATAATATGAGATGTTTATATATTTTTAATAGTATTGCTAGTGACTTATGATCAATATGAATGTTTGACATGAATCCTCCAAAAGGCGAGCACACCGAGAACCGCAGTAACATCACCCAAGTTAAGGTTTAGTAAGCAAGCAAGACAAGTAAGTATATTCTCACTTGCAACATGATAAAAGTTAGAAAATTTTTGAGAACATGTTTTATGATAATTTTTAAGTTTGTTTTTACATGTTTTCTCATGAAAACTCTTGTTGCAACAAGAATGTTTAACGAATATTTCAATGATGAGGTATGTTAAAAGTATATCTATATATATGTATCACTTAATCAAGTGTTGCACACCCTATGTTTATGTTTATGTTTATAATGTCCCAAAGGTTGGACTTGTCATGTTTGGTTTGGGATTAGCTACCCCTCTCCTCTCATGACGACGCGCCTATAATGATGATGTTTATGGTGTAACACTTGGGTCCCAAAGATAAAATGAATGAAGTTTTTAATATGGATAATAATAATGAAAGATATATTCTATATGAAACTGTGCCAAGAACACTATGATGTTAATGATTATTACAATTATGATGTTTTATAAAGATGTTCATAAAATATTTTATGTTGTGAGATAGGAAAGTGTACTTTCTAAGCTTTTGCTTATTTAGTTTATAATCATATTGCAGATAAAGGTCAGAGGACCATGGAATAGGTGGAGGGCGAGGACGGGCATGTGGGCTATGAACGATGGATCGAAAACAAAAAAAATGCCAAGAAAGAATAATTTTTTTAAAATATTTCTTTAAATGCTTAAATTTTTGCATTATTAAGTAAAAAGACTTGTTTTACATTTATTTTGATTTTTCAAAAGTTCAGTCTATTGAACTGTTTTAACAGATTTTAAAGTTTGTTTTGAAATTTTGTTTGAATTATAGTTTTGTTAATTTGGCATTGATAAACCATGAAAAAAAAAAAAGGGGATTTGAAATATTTGGAATATTTTTTTAAAAAAAAAAAATTGTATGCATGAATCCTGGGATATGTTTATCAAATTGTGTTTAAATTTAAATGGTTTATCTTAAAAATAATGATAACAAAGATGAAAGTAATGATTATTGTGACGTCCATAAGGGGGCGTTATAGCTATGGTATCAGAGCGGATTTTCATTTCCAATACTTATCGCCACATGTCAGTTCAAGTCCTCCAAGTAAGTATGTTTTAGCTAATTTAATGTTGATTTAAGTTTAATGATAAGTGTAAGATTTAGACATATAGTGATGAATGCCCTAATATATAATTTAGTAGTGAAATCCTGTCTCATAAATTAAAAGATTGTCCCTAAGCTCCTAATTCTTTTAGAAAAATCAAAGATGAACGGCCGTAGAAGAATTTAGACTCGTGCTCAAAGTAATGAAAGACTGATGACGACAATTGCCGAACTGCAAAGGCAACTCGAAGAGCAAAGAAGAATGATTGAGGAACTAAGAGCTATTGGTCAAGGTGGTGAAAGACCAGGTAATGACATGCCACCTCCTCCTCCTCCTCAACCTCGAAGAGAAGAAGTTCTAGCTCCTATTCCAGAACTAAGACCCGCCTATCCAAAACCATTATTAGTCAGGTGGAAAAGGGTTAAGCCAGTAGATTTTGATGGCTTCATTAGGTGGAGCTTCAAGTCTTCCCTGGCTTATGAGTGGTCTCTCCAATGTAGCTTGCATATGGTGAAGTTGAGCATAAGGAGCTCTTTGCTGACCTTGAGCATTGAACTGGGTAGGGCAGTTCTTGAAAAAATGACCCTCATGTCCGCAAATGAAACATTGGTTTGTTCCACGACGACATTCATCCGGATGCTTCTTTCCACAATTGACACATGGTTGCATCTGCCTATTGTTGTTGTTGTATGGCCCACTATTTTGCTTCTTATTACCTTGGCCCTGCTGGTTCTGAAAGCTACTCTTCCTGTTGTTGTTTCTCCAATTCTGGCTGTTGTTGTTGTTGTTTCTGCCCTAAGGTCGATTATGGGAGTTTGCATTGTTCACTGGTTGATCTGATTGAGGCTGGTTTCTTCTTAGCTTTGACAGATGAAATTCAGCTCGTTGTGCTCTCAAGGTAACCTGTTCCTGGTTTCGAGGAGGACTAGCCCCATCAACAATTGCTGCAATCTTTGGCCTGAGGACTCTGATCAATCTTCTAACCCTTTCACTTTAATCGCTAATCATCCCTGGGCAAAGTCGTGCCAACTGGTCGAATTTAGCCACCACATCGATAACTGACATGTCTCCTTGGCGTAGGTTCTCAAACTCATCATAATTCTTCCTAGTAATGTTCATGTGGAAGAACTTCGTGTTGAATTCATGAACGTAATCTGCCCATGCCATCTCGTCTACGTTCCTGCTTTGTTCAATTCCGTCCCACCAGATTCTGGCCTCCATGGTGACGCAGTACAAAGCACAAATGACTTTCTATGTGGTTATTAGTCTATCAATCCTTGAGCTTTGAGTATTATAACAATTTGGTTTCTATATTTTTAATTTTGACAGATTAGTTAGTAATTGTTATTTTAGTTTTTAACTTTTTTTCTCTAACATTAATTGACAAAGGATTTATAATATTTAACATAAACAATCACATCAACGTCGCATAGTCCCAATAGTAATATAGAGAATATTTTGCATATAATATAATAATGTTTATAAAATTTCAAGTTATTAAGCAGTAGACACATTACCACTGTTAACTTTCATAAATCCTTAGTTAATTTTAGTGTAGAGGACCAAAACTGCCAAAAACTAAAAGTTCACAAAATAGGCTGTTAAAATAAAAATGTGTAGAGATTAAATTATCACAATGCCCAAAATTTAGAGACCAATGGAGCTAATAATCCTTCTTTTTTATTGATAAATTTTCGGAAAATCTTGGTAGGATATCAATTTTTCAGTGTCACTGCCAATTGAGTAGGATGCATTTCTAGATACTCTAATTATATTCCCGCCTTTCATTATTTAAAAAAAAAAAAAAAAAGAGTATGAGGCAGAAAGAAGAAATAAATTTCATATTATTTTATCCAAGAAAAGATTAGGTGATATGCCACAACTTCAATCTTGTAAGAATATATATTACTGTAAATATTTATAGCATTGAATTGTGAAATGAAGAAAGATATGCCAATTACCCTTCCAACACCACTTTTACTGTTTTCAATGAATAGTGGGTTTTGGTGTCTCTTCTCGTGGTGCCAACAGTGGTGTTTTGCCTCTAATTCCGCATAGGTTTGCTCTCTATACCTATGCAGAGGCCGTCCGCCCGCAGGTTGGTCCTGATCACTAAGGGCACTCGTGGTTTTTATTATTCTGCTTTTAGTGTGTGTTTGGTTTTCAATAACGACATTGATCTTTCCACTTAGTTGGTTTGGTTTTTTGTGTTTTGTTTCTATCCAGTTTGTAAATAAAGAAATAGTTTCCCTATCTATAGGTTTGTTATGAGTCCATCAGATACAAGTGTGAGCGAATGCTTGCTTCCACAAGATGTGTTTCTTGGCAGCATGAATGATGGCCCTAATGCTAATGGGCCTTGCCCTTCTATCGATTGGAAGAAACCATAGATTGTAAGGGTTTTGTCAAAAGAGCGTTACATATGCTTGATTTTAGTGTTTTAAGATACTTTCCCGTCATTACACCTCAAACATACAATTCTCCCATTGAGCTTTATCAAAATTTATAGGTAGATCCAATCTTATCCAAGGGTTTGTTCTCATGTGTCATAAGGTCTTACTGTTTTTGGTTTTGTACAACTCATATTTGAGTTAAATAAAATTTCCTTTTCAAAAAAGAAAAGGAGAAAAGAATGTACCAAATTTACAACTATGCCCTACTATTAAGAGTCCAATTCTATTGTCGTCTTTACCTCCAAAATAAATTTTGATACCTTTTTTAAAATTCATACATACAAAGGTGTTAATAGAGTCAAATTTTTTTTATTCCAAAAACAGTATGCAATACAACGACTTCTTAAAAGGTCACTCATCCTAGTACTACTCTCACCCAAACGCACTTAATTGCGGAGTTCTTATGGGATTCAATGTATTTGTACTAGTATGATCGCGCCCGTTAATAAAGTCCAAATTAACACTTGAAGGCTAGCTTTTCTTTGGAACTATTCTTTACTATGATGTGTAAGTCTTGATGAGCGGTCAAGATTTATTTGGAGGGGCAGGAAAGGGGGAGAATAGATCTGGGCTCACTGTCACGAATTTAGAATATGTAACGCATAACAATTTTCAGACGTAGAAAGTGAACCACAATCCCTTAGAAAGCACCATGATATACATGAAAGGAACTATTCATGTTAGCATCTTTCAAATATCCTGTAGAGTTTTTCCAAGGAAGCCACCTGCAGAAGAAAGTAAAAGTTTTACAAACTGCAGAATTGGAATAACATATTCATGAATACAGAATTAACCAATCCCAAACTAATTTTCACCAAAGGAAAAGAGAGATTATATCTCAAAGAAAGAGTCAAGCCAGAACCTCGGTTGTGAAACAAATGGGATTCAACCTCAAATTTCAGGGTAACTGAATATTCAAGTGGTATGAGAATAAATGGGGAGAACATCACACCAAGTGAAGATTCCTATTGCATGAGGACAATTGCAGTTAAAGTAGGGAAAAAAAAGTAGCATGGTCATTTATCTGGAGGTATTACAAAAAGGTTAATCGCCAAAATCAATCTGATCCTATAGTCCTTTCTATTATTCCTTGCCAGCGGGGCGTCTAGAATGTTAAAAAGAACAAAAATGTTATTCATGAGTCGCAGCAGAAATTGAAAAGCATTTCAGTCCCATAATGTGACTTGCAGACATAAACCTAAGAAATTTCCAATTAAAAAAAAAAAAAAAAGGAAAAGGACGTTGGAACAACAAATTCCTTGGTTTATTCATCCAAAAACTAATTCCTGTGATTCATTCTCAGGAGAGCAAGTCATCTGACTTTTTTTTTTTTTTTGAAAAAAAGTGAAGAAAATCTTATTAGGAAAAATTATAAGGTGACTGCCTGACTCAAATTTCAGACTTCAGCAACGTCAATAGGGTCAGCGTCCTATCCCAGCGTAAAGGGAACTTCTGATTTCATAGGATGGCTCAAGAACTCAATCATAAGAATGGACCAAGTACTTCTTGAATAGAGAACTTACACGAACAAATGTTCCATTTGTAGCCATAGAAGTTGGCGGCTTAAGAAAGAGTTTCATTGCTGGAAACAAGACGTGCTGGATTGACCATTCACGCTGGGCCCATGCAGTTTCTGCCTCCGAAATTAATTCATGGTCAATTTCAGCCTCCCCTATGATTTCATCCCCTGCAAAAAAGACCAGTCATAAAACAGGAACTACCTTGATTGAATTAAACGTTTCACATGAATTTCATCCCTTTTGGCTGGCCTAGTGATACTGATAAATTAAGAGAAAAAGTTGTGCACACAAAGATCCTTCCACTATAAGAGAGAATGTTGTGCACACAAAACTGATAAGACCTTATAGTGAGGCTCCACCTAGGCATTTGAATGACCAAAGCTGTCAACAAAGTGATTTAAAAAAATAAAGTAACATAGCTTACAGAGGGGCAAATTTAAGTAAAAGAGAATCATCACATAAGCATCAGTGTTTGAAGCACAATTAGATAGGATTATAAACAGTCAAACAGAAAATAGAATGACAGCAGAGCATTTAGAGAGCGAGATATCACACAAGTCAAGAACCAAATTTTCTTTCGAAACAAACTTACCAAGACACAAGTAGGCTGCTTTTGTTAGTCATGAAAAAATCATCACAATTTCATTATTTCAAACATGGTTGCCAATCGGTTATATAAGGTATAGACATGACATCTAAGTTTCTTAGAACTAACATCCCAGCTAATTAACCCCTCATATCAGTTAAACTCAAGCCAATCTTTTAATTTTTTTTTTTTTTTTTGGGACGAGAAACGAACTTGTATTAAATGATCAATGAAAAAAAGGTACAAAAGAGGAAGAGATTTTCTCAACAAAAACACAAAACTATAAGAAAGGAACCCATCCCCTAACTAAATCTGATGACGATGGACTAGCAAACTCTTTATTTTGAGAAACCCACCACAAAAAGACTTATTCTGTCTCAAAAAAGAATTTCAGCAAGGGCTATAGAAAAGAAGCTGAATCCCTAATCAACTCCAAAAAAATAGGATTACCAAAAGCTTTATCCCTATAACCTAATCACAATCGTTACTCGTTCAACCCTTAATTTTACAGCCTTTAGCTTTTAACAACCCCTTAAAAGAGATATGCATCAGGTGGAATAAACTTCTGTTACAAAGTTGGTAAATCTTTTAGGAACCTTTGGAGATCCAATACTCAGCAATGACTTCTTACTAGTCAAGTTGCTCACAGAGAGGTACTTATTCAACAAGAAATTCAAGACCCTCTCACTATTCTTTCTTTACAATAAGAAATACAAGTTTCCTTACAATATCAAACACTGTCTAACACGAAAACAGAGGCCCAGGAAGCTCCCGAAGAGCAGAATCTATAAGAATATGAATCATGCATTTTGAAAAAGCGGAGGCATAAGTTCTTAAGATCTTTATTGACTATTTCTTCCTAACAAATTTTCAAGAATTTCAGTATTATGGTCCAGACTTTCTGAAAATTCCACTATCAAAAGAAATGGAACAAATATTTTGCTACAGAGAGAAATTGACAAAGTACAATTACGACATTGGAAGTCATCTAAGAACTAAAAGAATAAGGCATATGACGTAGTTTCTTCTTCCATAAGAAACAAATGACAAATCAGTTAACAAAAACAAATACAAACAGGAGAACAAGTCCTCACCAAAGAAAGGTGGCATTCAAGGAGGAAGTAAAGAATAGCATTGCTTTTATTAAGCTACAATAGGGAACAAATACAAGCACGTCCTAACACGTCACCCATAGAGGATAGAAACCATCAGTTGGATAAGAGATACTTGCATTTTAGTAAGAAGGATAGGTAAGTACATAAAGAGAGCTCATCTAAACAACCATATAAAATGTGGAAAATAATAATAATCTTCAAACATAAAGACATACCCATATCACCAGAGGTATTTTCTCTACCTTCAGTATTCGTGAAAGGTCTTTTCTTTTCATAAAATTTCAGACCATCACCAAATGGGTTGGGCAACATGGGAGGATGCATAGCATAGAAGTTTCCAAGCGCAGCTGAAATTTCTTGAAAGCAATTTTTCTCACTCTCCCAATCCACCTACAATAACGAACAGAAATCAAAATTTACACATGCACAGCTTAGCACAGAGAGAATGTACAAAGTAATATCAAGAAACCTTCAGATCATCCTAGAAAATAATTGAAATGCAAATTCAACCATTACAAATAAAAAATAATAATAAAATAATAAAAATAAGTGATTTACATGCAAAGTGTAACATGGATCCAGCGGGCCACCACATATTAGAGATTCGTCTTTTTGATAATTCTAATCAAATATTCACACAAACAAATTTCAAGCGGTACAGTCAAATCAACTATTGCCTAAGCATTCTACAAACAAAGAAAAATTGGAATACGTCCTGTTTGCTTAAGCATTTAAGAGAACAGTTCCTATAACTGCAGTCCTTTTTCATACATATGTTGTGGGCTCTCCGATATAAAATAGGGTTTTGAGCTGTCACTAGATATTCATGTATTGGTCTTACTACCCTGTAAACAAGAAACATGATATTGATAGCATTAAAGTGATCGGACTATAACATCAATTTTTATAGCACAAAAGAAAATACAACCAAGAAATTATACAGATATCTTCTGTATAATTATAAGGTTTATCTACCAATTGTTGTTAATTTCTTTTCGTCTAATGTGTTCCTATAAATATGAAAATACTACATATATAAACATTACTAGAACAGGAAAAATATATATTTTCTCAAAAAAAATTGACTAATCAAGTATCTAAAAGACTAAAACCACATATGTGAAACATTACTAACAGATAAATATGATGATTGCCGGCCAGAGTTGCAGAACGTACATCATTACCCAAACAAAGTACAAATTCAGGAACACGATCCATGTCAGGTGCGTATTGGTCGAGTACAACTGGAAGCCTCGCTAAATTCCCTTGTGTGTCTATATGAATGCAAAAATACTCCTCTAGCATTTCAGCCTTTTGCTTTAACAGATCCGTATTCATCTGGAGAATGCATACTTCTAGTCAAAGCTAACGAAAAAGAAAAAGATAGATGATTGAAACAAACAAACACACACACAGAATGCTATGGACTTCTTTTAATTATTTTGGTGAAAGAAAGAGTGCACACACACCCCACTCCAGTTTTAATATTGAGTTTTTTATTAGCTAAAAAAAAGATTTCCTCGATTATTCTGGACTCGATAATACCATTTATAGAAAAAGATAGTAGTACTATCGCTATGATATGGAGAAGATATCTCTGCTAATAAAAGAAGCTCCTAACTGCATTTATCATAGTGAAATATAAAAGCATTAAGTATCGACATGCAGAAAGTCTTGCACATGGCAAGAACTGGGGCAGCTACCAACAGTAAGCTCCACAGATTGGGATTATTATGCTAACTAGAGGATTGATTTAGTTTCTTAGTCTTGTTTGTTAGTTTTCTAGTTTAGGAACTATTAGAATAAGTACACCAAGTAAAATAACCAGCATAAGAAAGATTCTGAAAGTCAGCAATAGAGCTGTGAAAGGAAACAAGAAAGATAATTCGCAAAAAGAATAACATAATAGAGGAAGAAAACAGATTACTTCTGCTATCTTCTCTTTCAATTCATCATTCTCCTCATACTCTGGATCTAAATCCTCCTCTTTCAGTGCCAACAAAAGTAATTCCTTCAGTGGTGCTGGATCGCTTAGTTGCATGGCATTAAAATGGGCAAAACGGCGCAAAACTTGCTGATACATAAGCTCTTTGCTGTAGACGCATTACAGAGAATTTAACAAAATAAGAAATTGATCACAAAGAAGAGAATCACGTCTTGCAGCAAACTTGTAAGACCATTGTGCATCATTTAAGAAACTGATGAAAATGCTGGACAAAAAGCAGAGAGTCCACCCAAAGCTGTATGTAGACGCATGCGTATTGTTAATTTACCATTTCTCTCAAAAGCTTAAGCTGTTAGGAAATGGGCCAACAATAGGTAGACAATGGCTAATTATGTGGGTAAATAAATTAGTAAAAATTACACGTTTTGGTCAATTTAGATAGTGTGATAAACCAAATGACCTGATCTAATAAGAAACTCAATAGTAGCCGAACCTATCATTAAATATTTTTCTTCATACCATATTTGCTAGTATTTATTGTGTGCAATTTTATGCATGCAAATTTTTTTTTTCACTTTAATTCTCTAATAAAAAATAATACGTAATTAATTCTTTGATTACTACTCTATTGTTAATTCCTATTTTAGATTGACACTTACGTTTTTGTTTCTTAGGTCAATCATTTATCTTTTCCTTTGTATAGATTTGAGTTAAATAAATATCACTCCTTTCCCTCTTCATATTCTCATTTGCTTTCTCATTAGCTGAGCTTCTCCTTGTTAAAAAAAAAAAAAAAAAATCAACCCCATTTTCGTTATGCAGTTAGTAGCTTTATGAATTATATAACTTTTTTGTTTTTCCATACCAACTATTTTTGTAATCATATGGTCTACTTTTACAACATATATAAGTAAATAAATTATATGATTATTAAAACGTGATAACCTCATAGTTAGGTCATTAAATAATTAATTCCTTAATCATTAAAATGTATCTTATTTAAATTATATACCTCATTTATAATTTATACACTTGCATCTTTTTAATGTGATTATCAATTTTTATTGTTGCTAAAATTTATTGTCTTAAAGTCATAGTCATTGGCCTCTATATCAAGTAATTACCTATAACTAAAATGTGGCATTAGATAATTAACTAGTCATTAGGCATTTTAGTCTTTAAAAAAAAAACTAAGTCATTAGATAATTAACTAGTCATCGAAGGAATGAGTATGATCATTTTAAAGAAAAAGTATTTTTAGTCATTGAAAAAACTAACCAGTCGTTGAAAAAGAGAGTATAATCATTAAGAAAAACAAAATATTAGTCATTGAGAAATTTACTAGTCTTTGAAAATATGAGTACAGTCTTTAAAAAGGGAAAATGCGAAGCTTTAATCATCAAAATGATTTGGTATTCTACTTATTAGAAAAACTAACTAGTCGTTGATAAAAGCTAAATAAGAAGTTTAGACATTAAAACCTAAATAATCTAGTTATTAAAAAAATCTAAATTTAGTCACTAAAAAATATCTTACTCCTATATTTCTCATTAGAAGTTTTGTCACTGTATGAACAAAAAAAATTTGGTTAAAAAAAAAAAAGAAAGAAAACACAATGTTTGGTCATCAATAGCTTTTAAAATTCAAACAAAAAAGTCTATTACCCAACCCAAATTATGGTCATTTAATAGCTGCTTAATTATCAATAATTTACCATTAAAATTGTCGGTTATTAAATTGAATTAACAGTGATGCAAAACCTTTTGGTGGATATTATGACCTTTTTTATACAAGGTTATGATGGTCCTTACAACTAAATAGATTTTTAGTTTTGCAACTATTGAATTTAGTTTAGAAGGAGGCCATTTTAATTTTCTGCTACTAATGTTTGGCCATATGTGTCTTTAACCCTAAATATTAACTGAAAAGCCCAACACATGAATATTAATAAGATGCCTGAAATATGTTAAAAGACCCAACACATGATGACAATTTAGAGAGTGCAATTGCAGGGGTTTTAAACTCAAGACCTACTCTAATACCATGTTAGTTTACCAATTCTTCAAAAAACTAAAGCCATTAGGAGGTGGGCCAATATTAGCTTTTATCCTTTCAACAAATGTATACATGCCTTGATGCCTACAAGAAATTAAACACAGATACGTTATCAAGATAAATATACAAACTACAACAATAGATTCAAGTCCCAAAGGGTTCTCTACAGTCCGTATTAATGAATGTATACATGCACACACATATGTATATGTGCCATACATATATAGCACATAAATTAAAATAAATATGTCAATGAATATGTATTTATCACATATTCTTTGTCATTTGGTTACTATATATCTTTTCGTTTAGTAATTTCTAAAGAGTTTCCCAGTTCGCAGATGTGTTTCCAAACACCAAAACGCTTCTCTACTCAAAAAAAAAAAAAAATAGAAGCAAAAAAATTGTCAAATGAATTCAAGGAGTTATCTGTCTTGACATTTGGCCAACTTAATTGGACTCTTTTTTCACTTTATCGTATAAGAGCTTCCACTTTAAGTTGTTTCAGTCACATAATTCTTCTAAATTTTACATCATACTGACTTGTAATAGTTATTAAGAAGTCAACTTGCTCTAGAATCACTTTGTATTGGTAAGAAGTCGATACACATTATTATGCAAAAGAAATCTTTTTCTTTCATAAGAAAATTTCCTTTTATTGATAAAATCAATTACAAAGGAAAGAAGAAGAGGCATCCTCAAAAGCTAAGAGAGAAGCAAAAACAGAAAAAACTAAAATAAACTAATTACTCATAGTTATTTCCTACAACATCTTTTCAACTCAACACAATCAATGAGAAAGGAAAATCCTTGAAAGTTGTCTGTTGAAGCCCATAATGAAGATAAAAGTTTAGCTTTCTCAAACAAATCTACGAAATCCATCGCCTTATCCTCAAAAATCCTTGCATTCTTTACCAATATTGTGAATTTAGGAAGAAAAATGGCTGAAATTCTCATTCATTTTAGCAACAAGTTACAGCCTTAATTTAAAGAAAAAGTGGCCGGCATTCTAGTCCACAAGAACAAGAAAGAATCCCTACAAATCAGGGAATTCTGGTTTCTGGAGAATCAAGGAATAACTGATTCTATTTATTAGGAAATAAACTAAATAAGTAATTATCCTAACTATCTATCCTAATATTCTAACATAATTTTAACAAAAAGTGATTATCCTAGTCAGCCAAATAGGAACGGCTCTTTTCTACACTCCCCCTCAAGTTGGGTTGTACATGTTATACAATCCCAGCTTGGAACTGAATTCTTCGAAGCTTGTCCTCGGAAGAGCTTTGGTGAGAATATCAACAACCTGTAGCTTTGTAGGAATGTAAGTCAATTGAACTATCCTGTTGTTGACCTTTTCTGATGTGAAATGCCGATCGATCTCAATGTGCTTTGTCTTGTCATGATGCACTAGGTTCTTGGCAATACTGATAGCAGCTTGACTATCACAAAACATTCTTGTAGTTTTCTATGTGGTAGCTCCAAGTTCACTTAGCAGTCTTTGAAGCCACATTCCCTCACAAATTCCTAGGGCAAGAGCACGGTATTCAAACTCAACACTACTTCTAGAAACTACTGATTGTTTCTTGCTTTTCCATGTCACAAGATTTCCCCACACATATGAGCAGTAACCTGTTGTGGATCTCCTGTTAGTCAATTCCCTAGCCCAGCTTGCATCTGTGTAAATTTCTATTTCTCAGTTTTCACATTTTCTGAACAATAATCCATGTCCAGGTGTCATCTTCAAGTATCTCAGAATCCGGTTAACAGCTTCTAAATGAGCTTCATTTGGATTGTTCATGAGTTGACTTACCACACTTACTGAGACTGCAATATCTGGTCTGGTGTGTGAGAGGTAGATCAATTTTCCCACTAGCCGCTGATTTCTACCTTTATCTACTGGAATGCTCTCTTCACCCTTTTTTTCCCTTTTATTGGGGTCCATGGGAGTGTCAGCTTGCTTACATCCAAGCATACCTATTTCATTAAGCAAATCTAGGATGTACTTCCTCTGAGAGATGACAACACCTTTCTTCAATCGGGCAACTTCCATTCCTAGGAAGTATCTAAGAGGGCCAAGATCTTTAATTTCAAATTCGATAGCAAGTAGTTTCTTCAGTGTGATAATCTCTTCCTCATAGTCCCTGATCAAAATGATATCGTCAACATAAACAATTAGGATGGCAATCTTCTTTTCTTGTGAGAATTTCACGAACAATGTATGATCAGCTTGACATTGACTATATCCGTGTGCGATCACTGCTTCAGTAAACCTGTCAAACCATGCACGAGGTGACTGCTTAAAACCATACAATGCCGTCTTGAGTTTACATACCATTTGGCTGTTGGAGGAGTTCTTCAGTCCTGGAGGTACTTCCATGTATACATCTTCTAGATCGCCATTTAAAAATGCATTCTTGACATCAAGTTGGTGCAGAGGCCAATCGTGATTCGCTGCAAGAGAGAGTAGAACTCAGACTGTATTAAGTTTAGCAACAGGTGCAAATTTCTCCTGATAATCGATTCCATATGACTGAGTGAAACCCTTGGCTACCAGCCGGGCCTTGAACCTCTCAATGCTCCCATCTGTCTTGTATTTAACTGTAAATATCCACTTGCATCCCACTGGTTTTATTCTGTGAGGCAGTTTGAAAGGTTCCATGTGCCATTGCTTTCCAGTGCCATGATTTCTTTTTCAACCGCTTGCTTCCATGCTGGAATTTTTAGTGCTTCCTGAATGGAGTTTGGAACCTGTATATTGTCAAGAGTAGACACAAAGGCTTTGCACGGATGTAAAAAGTTCTCGTAGGCAACACAGTTTTTGATTGGATGTGCATTGCATGATCGAACACCCTTTCTTAGAGCAATAGGTAACTCAGAATCATCAACAATAGGACCAGTGGACTTATGATTTGAAGAATCCATACTTGTGCAAATTTTTGGAGCAAGAGGAGTCGGTTCAAGTTCTTGACCTTGTCTGACTTGTGTAGTATGCCCTAGTTGCTCAGTAGGTTTCCTCCTCCTAGTATAAACACGAAGTTCCTGTTTATTTGCACCAAGTTGTGGAGAATTAGACTCGAGTAGGCCTATTTGAGGGATTTGAGAAATTACTGGCAGGTTTTTGGACTCAAGTGGTTCAAGCGACTCAACTGGTTCAGGCTGATTTGTGAGACGCTCAAATTGATTATCAAAGGGGGCAGATCTTGGCTGATTAGGAGGCTTAGACTAGTTAGATGAGGATAATGGTTCTTGTGAGACAATCTGAGGATAATAAAATTGAGATTGAGTGTTTTGAAGAATGTCCCAAAACTGATATTCCCTCGAATACTCCCCCTGAATTTCAGGTTTGGGAAAGTAGGATTGATGCTCAAAGAATGGAACATCCATGGAGTTGTATACTTTCCCAATGATTGGTGAGTAGCACTTATACCCCTATTGGTTGGATGAGTACCCTAAAAAGATACATTTGAGTGATTTAGGATCAAGTTTGGTTCGGTTTTGGTGGTGTTTATGGACAAATACTGAGCACCCGAAGACTTTAAGTGGAAGATTTGATGAGAATGATTTGATGTGAGGAAAGGTTTGCATGAGAACTTGACGAGGCTTTTGGAATTTGAGGACTTTGCTTGGCATCCTATTAATAAGATAGGTGGCTATTAAGATGGCTTCCCCCCATAAGTGTTTAGGCAAATTGTTGGAGAACATTATTGATCAGGCTACCTCAAGTAGGCGTCTATTTTTCCTTTCTGCTACTCCATTTTGCTGAGGGGTATCTACACATGAACTTGAGTGTATAATACCTTGTTCTAAAAGATAGAAGCCGAGAATAGAGTTGAAATATTCCTTGGCATTGTCGGTCTATAAGACCTGGATTTTGCTTTTGAATTGAGTGTTAATCATTGAGTGAAAGGATTTGAAGATTGCTCCGTTTTTAGACTTCTCTTTCATGAGAAATGTCCATGTGTTTCTAGTGTGATCATCAATGCAAGACACAAACCAACGAGTTCTTGTTATGTTTTTAATTTTTGAGGGTCCCCAATGTCACTATGAATTATGGAAAATGGGTACGAAGGTGTGCATTGAATACTCGGATATACATGTCTAGTATGCTTGGCAAGTTGGCAGATTTCACAATGATAAGAATTGGGACTTTTATTACTGAATAAATGAGGAAACAACTTTTCAAGATCTATTTTCTCTGAGTAAATAAAGCCCCCCACACAGCTCAGCACTGCCAATCACCTTCCCTGAATCCACTTCCTGAAATTCACACAAATTTGGAGAAAATTTAGTCACACAGTTCAAATCTCGAGAAAGTTTGCTCATAGAAATTAGATTGCAATATAGGTTTGGAACATGAAGAACACATGAGAGAGTAAGGTTCTTTGTTAATTTAATTGATCCAATTCCAGCCACTTTTGAGAGTGAACCATCAGCTATCCGGACTGTAGATGTACCATGACATGTCTTGTGATGTTGGAAAATGTTGATATCTCTAGCCATATGACCCGAAGAGCCAGAGTCGACTATCCAAGGTTTTGGCTTCCTGACTTTTGCAATAAAGGCAGAAAAATGGTTACCTTCATGTGCCAGTGTGCTAACATGTTGATTTGAAGTTAATGGAGAAGTTTGAGGTGGAATGGAGGTCTGTCCAAACAATTTCTGCAAAGCTTCAAGTTGTTCTTTGGAAACAGGACTTGTTTCAACAGGGTTGGAGTCGTCTGATGTTGTGGCAGCATTAGCACGGCTTGCTCAATCACCACGTGCTCGGCTGGGCTTCCAATCAGCAGGTTTCCCATGAATTTTCCAGCATGTTTTCTTTAGTGTGACTAGGCCTTTTACAATGTTTGCACCATGGCCTTCCCCTCTTCATCTTGTTGTCCTGATTTTGTTTGAGACGAGCTGTGTGTAAAAAGGGCTGATCCTTCCATAGTTGGGTTTGTGCTAGAGTCTCCTATCAGCATCACTTTCCTTCGGCTTTCCTCCCTTCTAACTTCTGAAAAACTTCTCGTATAGCAGGTAGGGGTTTAATTCCCATAATTCTCCCCCTTACTTCATCTAGGTCTTTGTTTAGTCCAAGAAGAAACTTGAATATTCTCTTTTGTTCAACAATTTTGTTGTACAGGGCAGAGTCTTCAAGGCACTTCCAGGAGTAGATTCAAACATGTCAAGGTGCTGCCAAAAACGTGTCAAGGTGTTGAAGTACTGAGTGACACTTAAATCACCTTGTTGTAGATCATGAAGTCTGGTTTCAATTTCAAATAACTCTGATGTATTTTCTGAATTTGAGTAGGTTTCCCAAGTTGCATCCCATATTTCTTTGCTGTCTTGCAAAGTAGAAAAATCTCTCCAACTTCAATGGTCATGGAATTGATTAACAATGACATAATCATATTATTTTCTACCTTCCAGGTTCGATATTGAGAATCTGATTTCTCTGGAATGAGAACTTCACCAATGAGATATTCATCCTTCCCCTTGCCGCAGATCTACATGAGAACTGATTGTGACCATTGAAGAAAATTATGGCCATTGAGTTTGTGATTGGTTATGAGAAGAGATGAATTTTCTTGAATATTAGCAGAAGGATTTTGGTCGGGTCTAGAACTGACTTCAGATACAGAGGATTATGAATTCATGCCGTATTTGGCCATGATGAGAAATCGACAATTGAAGGAGTTAGCAATTGAGAAATTTTTGAAGAGGGAATTACGGTTCAGAGGTCAGCTCTAATACCATGTGAATTTAGAAAGAAAAATGGTTGAAATTCTCATTCATTTTAGTAACAAGTTACAGCCTTAATTTAAAGAAAAAGTGGCCGGCATTCCAGTCCACAAGAACAAGAAAAAATCCCCATAAATTAGGGAATTCTGGTTTCTGGAGAATCAAGGAATAACTGATTCTATTTATTAGGAAATAGACTAAATAAGTAATTATCCTAACTACCTATCCTGATATTCTAACATAATTCTAACAAACAGTGATTATCCTAGTCAGCCAAATAGGAACGGCGCTTTTCTACAAATATTTTAACTGAAAGATTTATTAGTCTCTACCTTAATCAAGTATAATTAGTTAGGATAAAGAATAAGAGAATAGTAAGCGACAATATTTTTTACTTTATGATTCAGCTAATATTACAAGTACACCAAAAATTAATTATTCGTACTAATCAGATTTTGTTAGTATTGTCTTTAATCGAGTCATTTAATCAGTGTCCAATTCATCCTACTTGATAGATTTCAATGTATTGGTTGACGGTACAGTGCAGTATATTGACCTTAGACTTAACAGATGCCAAAGTCCAAACATCGCCATGGTTAATAGCAACTTTTATGAAAAGGCTGCTGCATAATCTGATTTCCTTCAAATGGGAAACAAAATATTTTTTTAAAACAAAAAGAAAGAGGTTCATCCAAAATGTCAACGTTTTAAAGTTCATTGAGTGCTATAATATATCTTTAGCGATATCAATATCTACCACAAATGACTCTCAAGATTTAAATTAGAAATTTCTCTGTTCAATGTCCAATAACCTTCTTAAATCAATTCACCTTAGATGATCTAGGCACTTGTTACAAACATTAATACTGGTCAAACCCAATGAGCTTGAGCAAATCATTACCTCAAGTTCACCAAATTAGAAATTTCTGTGTTCAATATTCAATAACCTTCTATCTTTACCATCCCCCAACCTCCCCGCCTGCCCCAAAAAAAAAAAAAAAAAAAAAAAAAAAAAAAACCCTAATCAATTTGCCTTTGATGCTCTAGGCACTTTACTACAAACAGTAATACTAGTCAAACCAAATGAGCTTGAGCAAATCATTACCTCAAGTTCACCACATTTGCAAGATAGAGATGAGTGTCATGCTGAAGCAACGCAAAGACGTCATCTGCCATTCCAACATACGTGCAGTGTCTTACAATGTCCAACAGACCTACAGAAATACATGTCAGATGTATTTTCCACAACTACATGACAGGCTTCACTACATAGCAAAGCACTGCATTTGGTCAGAAACTTACTTGAATGACAATTGCCATCAATCTCATCAATAAGCTCCTGAATGCTAGTAAGATCTGCAGTTTCCTTTGGGTTCCTTCTTTGTCTAACAGATGACCTACAGTTGGTGGCCCTTATGAATTTACAAGAATAACAATTCACATACAGTTACATGCCATAAAAGTGTTTAAAATTGGACATGTAATCACAAACTTCACATTTGAATAACAAAAAATGGAAGGAAATCAAAACCGAAGCCCAGAGTTTCCTCTATAGGAGAATAAAAAAATGAAAAAGTAATCCAAAACTTCCCTTGTTTTGCTTTTTTTATTTTTCTTACAAATATCCTCACGTACCTATAAATTATGAAAACCCATTCAAATTTGAAATTTACTTCAAATCCCTCCCCTTAGTTGGTTAGATTGGGAAAATAATACGTGAACACATTTGTACCTCTTTTTTTTTTTTCTTTTTGATAAAAAACAATGAGAATTTTATGGAACTAGGAAAAGAGAAAATACACCAAGTGTTAGATAGACGAGAAATCCATTGAAACAATAAGAAAACCAATCAACGCTTAGAAAAAAAGGGAAAAAAAACTGGAAAAAAAATAAAGTAACATTTACAAACAGTCAAGCGACCCCACCCCTCTAACTCAAAATATCAACCCAACCTGACATGTTCAAAGACAACAGATAGCCCTTAAAGGAGACATCTGTTACAACCCACAGGGAAGCCAAGAACTTTGCTTTCTCAAATAGATCTTCAAAAGCCAACTCTTTTTCCTCGAAGGTCCTTTGATTTCTTTCAGTCCAAATGCCCCATAGAATAGCTAAAACCATCGCTCTCCATATTGTCTCAGCCTTTCTTCCTCTTCCAAAACCACACAGCTCCTCCACATATTTATCATTGCTAAGTCCGCTAATCCAAACCCTGATATTATGTCATACTGCATAAATCCAAAAAATCGATTTTTTTCTCATCTCCCTCTTCTTTGCTCTTTGAAGCAAAGAGACACCAACAAGATGTGCTGGTTTAGCACAAAATTCAATGCTTGCTCGGTGTTATAGGATAGACCTCCCAACATCGGCACCAAAGGGAGACAGAATAGGAGAGAATAAAGGAGACAAAGTGGAAGAGAGAGGAAATGAGAAAGAAATGGATTGTTGAAAGCAAGTATATAGCATATAATTTTGCATAATTTCTTCCCTATTCTAAGCAACTAAAGGGTGGGATTTGAAGGGAAGTTCAAATATAAAGGAGTTTTTTTTTTTTTGTTGTAATTTCTAGGTATACGAGAGCATTTGCAAGAAGAAAAACAACACATAGTAGGTTCATTATAAGTACCCTAAAAAAAAAAAAAAAACACAAAAAACCACACACTCGCCTACAGAAGGAAGCATTACTTTTAAGTAGGAATTACCTAACTATACTCAGGCTAGAACTCCTTTCAAGATGGTTCAGGGGCTTGACTTGCATGTAGGCATGTAACCTTCCAGCAGGATCTGATGAATCTGTTCTAACCATTTTATGCACAGGAACCTTCATTTGTTTTGATCCTGTTAATGACCACAACTTATGTCAAGACTTAACGAACTCACAAAATAATGAGAAATTTCAACTAACTGAGTATGCCAGCCTAAAAAATAAAAACAAGCAACAAAGCAATTAATGTACCAGATGGTGAGGGGTTGAGATCTGAATCCTTCACTGGACCCACATGACAAGAAGAAGATGGCTCCACTGCCTGTCCAGTGTAGAAAAAATTATTGGCAAAAGAGAACAATTAGAGAAAAGACATCGGTTGAGAAACCTGATAATGGGATATGGTGGTACCTAACAAAGAAGCAGTGTACCTTTCATTAAAATATAGCGAACAATGAAAAAATAATAATAATAATAGTAATAACAAGGAATGGAACTTAATGGATCTACTGATGTGCCATCAGATTTTGCAAGATGAAAGAAAAGACTGCTTTTAACTATCAAGGACTAAGCCACATAACTGATGAATGATTAATCCGCATTCCCTAGAAGTAATGTTATGAATGTTACACTTTCAGTGAGGAAAGCATTAAATTTACTAACGGTACACACTTTTCATGACCAACTGAAATGCATTAAAGTAGGTCTTCATCTTGTGCCCCGTGTACGCTTGTGTCTATGTGATAGGGAAAAAAAAACCTTCAGTAGGGAGAAATGTATGAAACCTAAGAGCTAAAGTGATCCTCACAGAAAAGAAACAGCTAACCAGCAAGAATAAAATATATATATATATATAAAGACACTGCTGCCAAAACTTAAACTATCCACTTCTCCTCATCACACAATGATTTTCCAGAATACTCCTTATTCCCTAATTAATGCATCCTCTACAAGAAAAAGAACTACATAAGTAGAACACTTTCTTTGATATGGCTTTGAGAACCCGGTTACAATTGCGCAAAACAACTGGTACTTACTGTGCAATCCCTCAAACTTCAGTCTCCTTGATAAGCCAGAAGTTTCCTGTCTTTAGAGGTGGTAGAAGAGGTTGTGAAAGTGCTCAATTTTGGCTATCTTTTGGGTCCTATGATTGGAAAGAAATACTAATATTTTTTTTGAAGTTCCATGGGAGAGATTGCAAAACTAGCTAATTCCACCGAGGAACAGTCACTAATCAAATCAAACCATTCTTCCACAAAACATCCGCAACAAGACTGGACAATAAGGGAACACTTCCCGAGGAAAAAAAATAGGGACAAAACTGTGTTACCCCAAATTCACCTTTTGGATTACCATTCAGGAATGTGGAGAATTTAATTATTTTACGCATCTAAGATTCCACTTTCACCATTTACATCCAACACTTTTCTTCACCAAGACAATCTACAAAAGCAGACTCCATAATATTATAGGAAGTTTTGAAATCTATCTCAAAAGTCACATTTCATTCTAGGAGAAGGCCACCAGTTCCTTACAAAAATACCTGTCTCCCCTGACTTCCTACCCATTAAAGCTAAATCCAACGCTTGCTCCCCTCTGACAAATGCACCCTGATGAAATAAATCTGAGCTAAGCAGCTGAGTTGCAAAATTACCTGTTCTTGAAACGTCCTAGTGTCATTGGAGTTCCTCAATTTTGACTCAACCACTGACTGTATCTTCTCAATGATGATTTCCTGATTTAGAATGCTTACCTGCATATCCACATATCAAGATATAGTTTTTCAATATAGGAACAAAGCAATGAAAGTAACTTTTATCAACTACTTCACCACCAAACAACAAAATACGATTACAAGCATAGGGTGCTGACATTTCCACGTTATTAGTCAGATACTACTCTTGTGCATTTTGAAACAGGAAACACCATATATGTAGAAGAATCCATGAACCATGTACTAAATGGCAAAAGTACTACCAATCACGGCACTCAATAAATTTGAGTTTTCAGTACACAACATTTCAATTCAAAAAGTATTGTGCCTGCAGTTTTTCTCCCACTCCTTTCCTCATGTTCATCAAAAGCAAAAAATATACAAAACCAGGGAAAATAACAATTTGCAATGCAGAAGAGTAAATTTGCAGAACCAGGGAGGGCAAAAGGGCTGCAGTTTAGAGTGGAAATGAGAAAGACAGGAAAAAGGAATGGGATATGAGAATGAACCAATAACAGAAAGAGCTTATCAATCTACACTTGACTTTTTTTTTTTTTTTTTTTTTTGTATTAGAAACATAATTTCATCGAGAAGAGGGAGGAGAAAAAAACTATACTGCAAAGAAAATGTAAATCCATATTTATCTCAAGGATAGGGCTATTTTTGGTCAAAATAAATCTAATTTCCTTTCACTCTGTGATAACTATACCTTATTAAATCCAGATCCAGGGTTTGATCCCAAATTCCAATCAAATAAAGAAATCATAGTTAACTATACCTTACTAAATCTAGATCCAGGGTCTGATCCAAAGTCCAATCACATAAAGAAATCAATTTATTTTCCATTTCATTGCAATTCCCATTATATTCTCATTCAAATTATCATTTTAACACCACAACCAAATGTCACCTTAGTGTGTACAACTGCACCATTCATTCAAGTGTTTTAACAGCTACAAAACTCAAAAATCAATGTCACGGTTACAAAATTCATTGAAAGAAAAATACTAGAAGTACATACTTCTCTCTTTGTTGGGTGAACATTCACATCAACATGCTCTGCTGGCAGTACAATTGACATATATATGAAGGGCTTTGACGCTTTAGGCAATGTTGCAGAATAAACAACTTCTAGAGATCTTTTCAAAGCGGTCCATTCCACCAATCTATCTGAAGAAAAACAAAAGAAAGACGACGTGTTTCTATCCCTTTGCAACTCAAAATGACAATTTTCAAATGCATGTAATTTATTTTCTTAAGAGGGAAAGTTTCTAGGTTTTCGAACAAACAAATCCCTATAAGCATAGTTACTCGGCATATAATATCAATTGAGTGAATCTGTGATTACTCCTAGCAAATGGAAGGGTAAAGCACAAAAATGTCCAAAAAAAAAAAAAAAAAACCTTTTTGAGCGTAGGACATTAATCAATAGTTTCAAGGTTTGTACACTTTAGCTCCAGATACTGGGGTAATCATGAAGACACTAAAGAAGCAAGTCACCAACCCAAAAATTAGCTTTTAACATCTTTGCAAGACATTTGTCCTTAAAACTTGCACTAGATTACATACCATTTATAAAAAGAACCATTGTTATCTTCTTTGCAACAAAATTGAAATTGGAGATGAGGCCATCCATCTTAAAAATTGAACCAGATGGATCATCAAATGAAGCTTCAATCTTCATCAGATTTTGAGCTATTGACACCCCATAAACTGACCGAATAGCATCTATTCTTGACGCAGTGCCAACAGAATGAACATCTGCTCTTGCAGCTCCATGCTGATTGCAATAACATAGGGAAAAGGAAAAAAGAAAAACTTTAGTCCTGAGTCAATAAAAATCTCCAACCTTGCAAGAAAAAGGATAATAGATATGAACGATCACCATGCTAGAGACTCACCTTTCTACAAGAGAAACTAACATTTGTATGATGAATGGCAAAGCGGCTTAGCAAGTCTACAATCTTCGAGTAATCATCAGCAGAATTTTGTAGTGTCTTCCTCCGAGCAGCCATATTGTAGAACAGATTCTCAACCTAATAATGCATTTCAAGAAAATACAACTTGGAAAACTAAGCAGAAGTTTCAAGTGCATGAAAAGGTATATTCTTCAAAAGTCAAAACCAATATGAAATTCCTAGTTTCATGTATGAGATAGCAGATGAAAACATAATCAGTTCCATATTTCAATTAGTCCGGAACTTTCTCATCATCAAACCAAAAGACTATTTCAGGCCATTTAATAATGTCTTCACATACAGTTCAGCATTCAGCACAATTTTCCATATTTTTCAAAAAGAAACAATTAAACTTTTATCAGCTTTATGACAAATTGGAAATCAAAACCAATATAAAGTTCCTCCTTACATGTATGAGATCGCAGATGAAAACATAAAGAGTTCCAGATTTCAATTAGTCCCAACTTTCTCATCATCAAGCCAAAGACTATTTCAGGCCATTTAATAATGTCTTCACATACAGTTCAGCATTCAGCACAATTTTCCATATTTTTCAAAAAGAAACAATTAAACTTTTATCAGCTTTATGACAAATTGGAAATCAAAACCAATATAAAGTTCCTCCTTACATGTATGAGATCGCAGATGAAAACATAAAGAGTTCCAGATTTCAATTAGTCCCAACTTTCTCATCATCAAGCCAAAGACTATTTCAGGCCATTTAATAATGTCTTCACATACAGTTCAGCA
>CAMOHE010051009.1:28898-52216 GCA_946598075.1 Artocarpus hirsutus
CAAGTGCATGAAAAGGTATATTCTTCAAAAGTCAAAACCAATATGAAATTCCTAGTTTCATGTATGAGATAGCAGATGAAAACATAATCAGTTCCATATTTCAATTAGTCCGGAACTTTCTCATCATCAAACCAAAAGACTATTTCAGGCCATTTAATAATGTCTTCACATACAGTTCAGCATTCAGCACAATTTTCCATATTTTTCAAAAAGAAACAATTAAACTTTTATCAGCTTTATGACAAATTGGAAATCAAAACCAATATAAAGTTCCTCCTTACATGTATGAGATCGCAGATGAAAACATAAAGAGTTCCAGATTTCAATTAGTCCCAACTTTCTCATCATCAAGCCAAAGACTATTTCAGGCCATTTAATAATGTCTTCACATACAGTTCAGCATTTAGGACAATTTTCCAAATTTTCGGGGGAAAAAAAATGAAACTTCTATCAGCTTTATGGCAAATCGGGCTTCAATTTGTTAGTTCCTACCATTATCTGAGTTCCTTTAACAGCGGCGCAGGCCTTCGGTTCATGTTCCATGACTCCATCTTTATAAGATGCCCTGATCAAACCATGAAACGGATTATACAAAAAAACAATCTATGTCTCTCCAAAACAAAGAAACCAAGAAGACAACAACAAAACCCTTTTTTTTCAAAGGCAACAACTTTCTGTTGTTCACCACCCCTACGAGCAAGACCATTTCCTTAAGCATAACAATGCAAAACCACTGCCAATGCATATCTCAATGGCAATGTGTTGTATTTGACCCTTAAAAAGTCCTACATGACATATTTTAGTATGTCATTCTAATTTGAAGTCCAATGCATAATGCTATTTCAAATGCTATATCTACTTCTTTTGCCATAATTATTTGCCTTTAAAACTAAGTAAAATAAATTTTTAGTTTAAAAAAAATTACAATACTATAATATGATTAAATGAAAATGTAAACGCACAATTAAACGCCAAATCTTGGCATATGCTACATTGTGTCAAAATTGGCACCAAATATAGCATATGCAAAATTCAGCACAAAATACAGCACTGCATCGGAGATGCTCCAACATAGAACGTCTGTGTTTCTTTCTTTCCAGTTTTCAGATAATCAGAACCCAAAGACGCATTGAATCAAACAGGTAAAGGGCGTCACCTGTAACCATGCAATTGCCCTCTGGTAATGGTGGTAACCGTAACATGGCCAACGTAGGTCATGCTCGCCAATGCTTCTCCACGGAATCCCATCGATTTTATCGACTGCAAATCCTCAAAAGTAGACAGCTTCGAAGTCGTGTGCCTCTCGCATAGAATCGGCAAGTCCTCGTACTAAAACACGAGAATCACATCAACAATCGGAGAAAAGAAAACCCTAGAGAGAGACATTTTCTTACCATTCCCCGGAAAATAGAAAGGAGAGAGAGAGACTGACTCGGATTCCATGGCCGTCATCGGAGACCTGAATGAGCTTGAGGCCGCCATCCTTAACGACGACGTTTATGGAGGAGGAGTGGGCGTCCAGGCTGTTCTCGACTAGCTCCTTGACGGCGGAGACAGGGCGTTGGATGACCTCCCCGGCGGCGATTCGGTTCACCACGGACTCCTCTAAGCGGCGAATTTTGGGAGGCTCTTTGTCTTTTGGAGCTCTCTCTTCTTCTTCTTGTTGTAACTCTTCCACTTCCGTAACCATTGCGTCGTCTTCTTCCTCCATTGGAGGGTTATGCGAGAGCTAATGCACAGTGCTTTTTTTATTTTGTGTTCTATCTGTCAGCTAGGAAAATTAGCAGAAGAGTATTTAGCCTAAAAAGGCCCGCGCGATTAGCATCCCAGGCTTTATACGTGAGTTGGGAGGGAGCGCCACATCAAATTCATTTTAATACAAAAATATATCTTCGAATGATTGTCCTCCTGTGACGATAGTAATTACTTATGCTAATTATTTACGGTAATTACTAACATTAAAAGTTGAATATCAATGAAACTTAGTAAAGTGCTAAAAAAACACTAAAAATACTAACAATAATTTTAGGATTAGTTACAAAAATTCTCTATAAATTATAGTCTTTATAACATTTTATTCCTAGACTTTAAAAATAAATATCCGCTCCCTCTGAAGTATAAACTAGTAACAAAAATGGTCCTTCTGTTATAATTTTTAAAAAAAATTGACAAATAATTATAAAATTAAGGGGTCTTTTAGTAATTATGGTTATCAATATTACCATAAAAATTTAAACTATAATAAAAATAGTCTTTATTAATGATACACCATTGAAATCCTTCTTTTTTGATACACTAAAATTTTCTTCAAATTTTTATTTTTTATAACAAGAAGTATTTTGAAATTTTAAAAGTTATATATATTAGTAAAATAAAAAAATATATATAACATAAATATATTCAATATAAACAAAAATTGTAACACAAAATTTTCAAAAAGAAAAAACTCTTATAGTATTAATAAAATTTCTTTTATATTTTTGAAGGTTTTATTGGTATTTATACTTTTTAAAATTTTATAATACTTTTTGAGTGTGTTACAAAGAATAAATTTTAAAGAAAATTATGGTATATCAGGAGAAAAAAAAGAAAGATCCGGATGGTAATATGTTTTAAATAGTTTTTTTAATCAACAATAAAAACTCTTTTTATTATAGTTTTATTATTTTTTGTTGTTTTCATATCTAGAATTACCAAAATATTCTTAATTTTAAGATTATTTGTCAATTTGACATTAAAATTTAAATAGAATAACTATTTTTGTTAACAATTCATATTTCAAGAGGAACGAATGTTACGTTTTGAAGTTCAAAAGATAAAGTGTTACAAAGGTTATAATTCATGAAGAATTTTTGTAATTAATCATAATTTTATAAAGAATAGTTGTGCCTAATAACAAAAGTAAAGTGCTTATTCATGATTTAAAAAAACTAAAACCATTTTTATTAATTTCACCCTAATTTAATAAAAACATTTCTTTTATCTTTTTCACTATCATCAAGATTATAGGCGGTGAGTAATTGAACGACTTGCTCGTAGTGGCAAAGCGTGCTGGTCATAATGGGCATTGCACGACGTGACGTGGGGTCACAACAAGGGGAATGGGGACAGGGTGGGCCCAATGGGTGGTGTTGGGTAGTAGCTAAAATGGTTTTGAACAATTGATTGAATTGATTGTACTTCTATTACTTAAGAAAGTGAAAAATATATACACGTGAGTACCTTGATACAAGCCCATTACTCGGGAATCCACTACCAGGAACAACAAATAAAAGCCACAAAGGATGACTACAAATTACAACAAAGCAATAAATAGAAGAGTTGTTGGAGTAATTGTCGATATTATGCCCCGCAAGATTGAGGTTCCATTGCGCACCAATCTTGTGGCGTTGCCAGAGGAAAGGTTGTTGGATAATGGCCTCGTGAGAGTCAGCTAGGTAGTCTACATAATGGACACGAGAAACAAGAAGCTTGTTCTTGGCGACCTGATTCTTACGAAGTGAAAATCAATAACGATATGTTTCATTCGAGAATGAAAAACCGGATTGGCACATAAATAAGTAGTGCCCACGTTGTCACAATAAATTGTTGAAGTGGCAGATACAGAAATGCGAAGTTTGTTTTATGTTTGCGAGAACTCCAACTGATTAGTGTAGCACCCAAGAACACAAGATATGCATATGTAGAGGAGTGCTCTTTGACATCTTCGGCCCAATCGGAGTCGGCAAAGGCATGTAAATTAAGAGGGGAGGAGTGCCGAGTGAGTAAACCATGAGTATATGTCTCTTTTAAATAGCGAAGCACTCATTTGACGCTCGACCAATGTTGTCTTTTTGGCTGGTGCATAAATTGGGACAGCTTATTAATGGCAAATGAGATATTTAGGCAAGTCAAGGATAAATATTGTGTACCACCAATAGCATGTCTATATTCTGTAGCATTGGCAGGGGGATTGCCATCTTGGAGATGAAGAGGTTCAGTAGAACTCGTAGGACTAGGACTTCTTTAGAGCCAAACATGCTTACAATACAACAAATCTCTTATATATTTTTGCGGAGACAAGAAAAGACCATCAGTTGTGGCAAAAGCTTCATTGAGAAAGTAACTAAGAGAGTTGAGATCCTTGAGAGAAAAACATTGTGCCAAAACTTGGATAAATATAACATCTCGAATTTAATTAAGTGATATTAGAGTGTAAAATAGTAGATTAGTGTGCCATAATAAATGTTTTAAACTTAATTTGATTATTTTGTGAAATTTCTAAATTAATGTTATTTTTTATTATTTTAATGATTTTTAATTACCTTAAATTATTTTTATTTGTATTTTCAATTTTGGAACAAAATAATTGGTCAAATATCAAAAATATCCCGTTTTACAAAACCGTGGGCGGCACACGATATCTACATAGTGAAACCGTCCATTTCTCTCTCTATTTATACCCTCCCTTTCTCTTTCTCTTCTCACTCACGCTCACCCTCTCTCTCTCTTTCCCTCTCTTCCTCTTGTCACTCTCACCCTCTCACTGCCTCTCTCTCTTTCTCCCTTTTTCTCAAAATTTTTGATTCAAAAATCAAACCCAAGCTTCGGTATTCAGTGGATTGGAAGCTCGGGAACACGTTTAGAATATTACAACTACGAACCAAAGCTTAAATTCAATGTTATTTTTTAAATCTCAAAACTTTTTCAATTTTTTAATTTTTCTTGTATTTTGAAATCTAAGTTCGTTTAAGATTAGAAAACTTTTAATTTAAGTTAGACGAACTTCAAATACCTAGAATCTAAGCTTAGTTTGAAGAAAAACATATTTAAATCAAGATTTTTTCATTTTTCTCTATTTTTCCTGTCCTTGGGTTTTCTTGAACTTTTATATGTGAATCCTATTTAAATTAGTCCAAAAGTGTTATATAATGTTTTTCTATCATTTATAGATGTTTTCTATGCCTGAGAACTGAGAAAAACAAGTTGAAATGAGTATTTGGTCTCGAGGAGGCTGAAACCCATGCCTCGAAAATTTTAGAATTTTCTCAGTTCGACAGGCCGGATTAATGAGTTCAATAGGCCGGATTCATACAACTGGCAGGCGAAACCTGAGAAATTTCGGCAGGCCAGACCTGATTTGCCGGTAGGCCGAATTACACAGTTCGGCAGGCCAAACCAGGGAGACTGACAGGCCAACCGGGCATAGTAAAAATTTGTTTTTTTTCACCTAATTTCACCGTTTTGAACCCCAATTGAGATTTTAACGTTACAGTATGATTTTAAAAATACAAATGGTACACTAGAACACCATGAGATAGCTTAAAGGGTGTTTGGCAATGGTTCCCACCACTCAGTTCTCACCACAAACTCAGTTCTGAACAGTAAAAAGCTCTCACATGCTACAGTAACAATAAAAAAAATTACTATAGTGTAAAACTCTCACATGCTACAGTAAAAGTGTTTCTCACCACTGGTTCCTACCACCCTTCCAAACACCCACTTAGTGACATAGAATATCCTAAGCTCAATACTGATAGACTTAGTTTGTACATTTAAGGTTGTTCGTAGTTCCGTGGAGCTAGCGTATAGCAGACCGAGACTGTGGTGTGAGACACTGGCACGAGTATTGAGGTAGGACTTCTACCCCTCTTCCTTGGTAACCTAGTGTTTAAATGATTTTGGCCTCAAAAAGGATTTTATCAAAATGTTTTCAATAATTGATTGAAAAATGATTTTTATTGACTATTTTCATAAACAATAGATTGAGGTGATTTTCATAATAAATCTCATAATAAATGTAAATGAAATACTTGGTAAAAATGAGATTTTAATAATTATAAAAAGTTATATATATGGGCATGATCTCATATCAGAGGTCTTGAAACCCAACTGGGCCATTTTGGTGGTGATATAAATATGGTTTGCCCGGAAAAGGAAAAAAGGTAATTTCTGGGTGAATGTTTTCAATAAAATTTATTTAAATGAATTTATTTATTTATTATTTAACTTTGTTTCTGAAGGTAAATTTGTATTTAAATTAATTATCTGTTTTTAAAAAGTATAGTCCTACTGAGCCTTTCGCTCACATTTTATCTGTTTTCAAAACCTGTTCTCCCTTAGGTGGAAAACAGCTTAGGATCAGAGAAGAGTCTGTTGATTGGACCTATGAGCAGTAGAAGAGCTAAGTCGGTTATTTGAATTGTAAAATCAAGGCATGTATTACTTTACTTTTTCTCCCTTTATCTTGGACTGCAGTTGTAATTTAATATTGTCGATACTATGTGTGTGCACAAGTTATGGGTCAATAGGACCCAACACATATTCTCTCTTTCTTTATTATTTTATTTCTTTTTGCTTTTATCTTACTTGTTTAATTATTATAAATGTTTGTTTAAAAGGCTTTTAAATTAACACTATTTCTTAATTAATTAAATTCTTTAACTCATGTTCTAATCAAATTTTTATTTAATTAACCTAATTAAACTGTCACGTCACCTCTCGTACTCTGGGGCATGACAATAAACTGATTTAGAAGTGTTGTTGAATTCCTTCCTATAAGAATATCATTGACATAGACTGAAAGAAACATTTGTGAGGACCATCATGAAAATCAACATAGATGTATCTGAGTAGGAATTAGTAAATCCTTTGGCAAGTAAAAAGCCATGAGTTTGTTAAACTAGGCTCGTGGTGCTTTTCAAAGACTATAAAGAGCTTTATAGAGTTTACACATACATTAGGTTGTTGAGAATCAATGAACCTGGTGGTTCTTGAATATAGACATCATTGGTAAAAGACCCTTACAAAATGCATTATTGTTATCAAGTTGCTGAATTGGTGAATTTTTATCCACAATAAGAGTGAGAACAAGGCAAATAGTGGTCGGCTGCACAACGAGGCTGAAGGTGTCATGGAAGTCAACTATGGGGTGTTGGAGAAAACCTTTCGAAACAAGGCAAGTTTTGTACCAAGAAAAAGTACCATTAGGGGTTCTATTTGATCTTGTAAATCCACTTACAACGAACAATTTTTATGACTGGTGAGGTGAAACAAGAGACCATGTTGCATTATAAACAAGGGCATCAAATTCTTCACTCATAGTTTGGCGCAATAGGAGTAAAACGATGTGGGGTTTGGTTTGGTTGAGGTCGAGTATAGTGGTAAGACAATGTTCTTTTTTAGCTTGAAAACTTGATTTTGGGACCTAGTTTTCATTGAGTAGGAAGGGGTGGCAGGGCAAGTAGTGGGTTTAGGCATTTGGCTAGGGACAGAAGAACAACTTACTTGATTGGTGTTTGATGGTAAAGAGGAGCTGGGCATAAGTGCGTCAATGGGAGGGCAAATATTGGGCTGCTGTGAGTGGCAAGACATACGATTAGACAAACCAGGGAGAGAATAATGAGCTAGAGAGCCAAGTAAGGCCTTGATATTCCCCTTTGATCTGAGTGAATGGTGAGAATTTGTTATTAAAATAATTTTCAATAACATTTTTAACTTTGTTAGAGATGGAAGCAACCTTAGATTTTTGTTTCACAAGATACAACTGTAATAATCCACAAACACAATATAATTACGAAAATGATCAAAAGAAGTAGTAGGTGCGTAGCCCCAGACATCAGAATATAAAATTTCAAGAGGTTTATAACATGAGAGTGAAGAAATTTAAAATAGAAGTCAATGACTTTTATTGCAAAAGCATAAATGAAAGACAGTGACCAAGGTGATGGTGCTACTGACTCATAGTAGACTGTGGTGTGGAAGGCATGGGTAGGTGTACTGTTGACAAACGAAGATGGCCACTTATAAACGTGCCCTTTATTCTACCCTTGGATGATTGATGCCCATGTGCTTAGATCCTTGACAAGAAAACAATAAAAAAAAATCAATAGATGTGCTATTTTGGTTACAAAATTAAGATACAAATATAAGATTGTGTTTGATATTTGGTGCATACTAAACATTGTTCAATTGAAACTTAGTAGTAGGAGTAACAGGATTAGTGGAACCAATATGAGTGATAGGAATTTGATTACCATTACAAATGTTGATATCATCATTACCACTATACTCAGAGTGCACAGAGAGATTCTAAAAATCTGTTGTGATGTGATGAGATGCTCCTGAATCAATTATCCAGTTGTTATCAGTTCCATGAAGAGAATTCATAAAGTTACCTTAGGCGCAGACACTAGCCTTGATCTGCAAGTCTTGGTGTTGTGACTAGGTTTATCACACAATTGGCAAACAATTATCGGCTTATTATTATTGATTTGTAGACGCCACAATTGTTTAGATAAGGACTAATTGTTGGACCAAAGAAGTTGTCGTTTCCTTAGTAAACTTGATTGTTGAAGTTCTCTTGTTGAGGAGTTAAGTTTCCAAATTGTGATGGCATGCTTATGTTGGGCATATTATTATTGAAATTAGAAGTCTTTCCTCTATAGTTATTATCATTGCTATTTTGATTGTACCAAGCAATGATTGAGTCTTGTCTTGTCTAATTTCATTACGCTTCAATGACATCTTGTGGTCTGCAAGTTTATTATGTAGTTCTTCAAAGAAAATGAGAATTTCTCGAGCATGGATTGTTGCAAATATATTTTTGAAGTCTGGTCCAAGTCCCTAAAGTGCAACATGAATTATTTCATCATCACTCATTGGCCAACCTACAAGAGCAAGAGTTTTTGGAAATATTTTTTACGGTATGCCTTTAATCAACAACAGACATGTTTTCAGTAGCAGTGTTGGTAAGGATCTTTCGAAGGCCCATGACCCGTGTATGAGATTTGCTTGCATAAATCTTCTCCAATTGACTTCATGCTTCAGCCGTTGACCTTGCAAAAGTAATAAGAGAAAAATATTGTCAGGTAAAGAAGCTAACATACCATGAAAAAGAAGACTATCTTGCCTCTTCCATAGACGAAGGCAAGGATTGGTATAGTTAGACATGTAGGATTGGGTGTGACAAAATTATCATCCGAATTGATTATAGTTAGACGAAGGCAAGGAAGTGTGCCATAAATATAGCCTTCAAGGTCATGTCCAAACAACAAGGATTGGTATTGCACAATCCGTGATGGATAATTGATTTTGGTTAGTTTTAATAGAACTAGAGTGGCGGTGTTAATAGCTATCACTTGGTTTGGTGGTTGCAGGGCAATGATAGAATGTTTGGTCATGATTGATTCAAGTCTTTGGTTTTGTGAAGTTTTCTTATAGCAATAGGGGCTCTAATACCATAAATGGATTTAAATACATGATTGAATTGATCATACTCATATTACTTGAGAAAGTGAAAAATATATACATAGGAGTATAGAGTTTTGTTCCTTGATACAACTCTATAACTTAGGGACTGTTTAACAATAAAAACTAATGAAAGCTATAAAGGATCACCACAAATTACAACAAAAGAAATATTTGAATTTAAATAGAAAAGCAATAGGAGTAATTTTAGTTATTAGTAGTGGCTTATAAGGTGGGAAGGGCAGCACTGAATCGCAATGGTGACTTGTGGAAGTGAGGGTGGGCGTCCACATGGTGGGAGGGGTTTTTGGTGATAATGCTAGGGTTTCAAATGGGTGATTAAGATTAATGTAAATAGTAGACCAAGAACTTAGATTAATTTTGGTATTTCGGTTATTATACATCATGAGTTACTAAAGTTCGTGCTAAATGGTGTGTAAGTAAAACTTTAGTCAATAAAAAGCTTTTGTAATTTAGATTAACATAAAAAGTGTGAGTATAGTTCTTCGCGTTTTTTTAACTATTTTTCTTAAATGGCCACATGCAAATTTTACAAAGGAATAATGTTATAAAATAATCAAGAATAATGCACAAATTATGCCAAAAAAACTGAAAATGTATGACAATAATATAAAGATTAGGGTGATTTGCAGCTAATTTGGTGTATGTTTTTTGAAACATGATTGAGTTGAAAGCAAGCCATACAATAGTTTAGTAGTGTGGAGGGCGTTTATTTATTTATTCCAAGGTGATGAGAGATATTTCGCTAGGTTTATGGGCTTGGTGGTTATCAACATCATTCATGGAGAAGGAGATCTAGTAGGAGGGCAAGGTGGTGTGGCATCGGGGCAAAAGGAAAGCTTAAGGTGTCTACAAGTTAGGTAAGGATCTGACCAAGGAGTGGGATCAAGGGTTGAGGATTTGTTGTTAGTATTAACAATATGGGGGAAAGGGAGAACACGGACATCAAACTAGTGGAGGCCCACAACATTGGAGGAGGAGAAAAATTTTTATTATTATTATTTTTATATCTTTTTATCATATTAATTGAAAGTAAGGTGTTTAAAAAAAATACAAATTAGGATAGAGATAGGGAAAAATAATTGTAACCAAATTGTTTTATACTTAACATTGGGCCCGTTTGACATTACTTTTAGAGACTGCTTTTAGCTTATGTAATTGCTTACAACAATTTAGGGTGTTTAGTAAACTTTGCTTCTGTAAAGTTGCTTCTAAAAATTATTACACAACAAGGAAGTTGATAAGGAGGTCAAGATTTTTTTTTTTTTTTTTACAATAACTTCTATTGTCATAATTTAAAAATGTTAAACTTAGCTTTATAATAATACATAATTCTAAATCTACATTTTTTCATAACAAATTAAAATAACATCAATATAAAAAAAAATAGAATTACTGCATAAGATAACTTTTTTATGTTGTTGTGCTTTTTTTAGAGTGATTTTTTTAAAATTTACCAGCAATATGAGATCTTTTACTTTTAATTTTTTATATTATTTTATTATTACGTGGATATATAATTTATCTCATTCAATAAAAATAATTTATTTTTCTAAAAATATATTAAATAATAAAAGTAAGAATATGTTTTTTAGCATTTTTATTTACAAATATTATGTATGTAACCATAAAATTAAAATTAAAAACTAAAACTATAAATATACATAGTTAAATATGTCTATTTTTATTATTATACATCTCCATAATAATTTTATATATAGTTTACCAAACACATGCAATTATTATGCTTTTGGTATTTATAAAAGTTTTGAAAAAAAAAAATATACCAAATGCTTATCTGTTTCTAGTCCTTTGTTGGAAAACAGTATGCAGTGAAATTTAAAAATTTTAAATCAAAGTATTTTCTAAAACACAAGTTTGACATACTAAATATATAAATTAATGACAGATCTTATTAACTTCTTTTGTGAACCAAAAAGCAGCAACAATCTGGAAGAGAAGAACCTTCCAAAAGAGCCTCAACCAACTAGTCTTATTTGTTATTTTTTATCCACGATCGGAGTGTGGGTGGTCATACATCGTATAGCTTTTCCTCCAGTGACTCTCCTTCCAACCACTTGAGAAGATCTAGAGCTAAGGTTCTTGATATTGAATAATAGCTCTAAGGGAGTTTCAGAGTTTTTCTCACTAGAGTACTCACTCTATGCTTTCTCAAAATGATCTAAATAATAAAGAAAATTCACCCCTTATTTATAGTGATTGAATTTGGGGTTAAACCTTATCAGACTAGGCTTTAAAATTCGAGTCTAGATCAACTTTATAGAACAAACGCGTACACTGGTTATCGCATGTTTGGCATACCAATTTAGGAGATCGCCTTGTCGAACTTACTCCATCTACCTGCTAAAGTTTTCCATTGGCCTACTGACTATGTGATAATCTAGAATCTTTAGAATATCTTATTTTCACTCAAAAATTTTAGATAGGGTGTTAGTTTTAATTCAAACAACCCAATAAAGAAGTTATCTAATTAAAATAGTCATATACAGATAATCTCATCTAAATAATTCAATATGTTTATCTTGAATTAATTTACAAAATTAATCCAACTGATAAACTAATGTGAATTATTAAATCCACTCTTATCAAATTTCAGCCAATCTAATAATTTAACATAAGTTACTAGTGTAGGAAAAACATGTCATATCATTACAAGATTTATTATGAGCTAGCAAAGGGGACCTGATGAACATATATATAGTTCAAGTTCCTGTAATTATAAAATAACATATCCCAGATACACATTTATAATTATCAACTCTAGCGCTACTTCATTAAAAACTTAAAGCTATACTCTCGAACTATATAAAATTATAAAGCTTTAATAAGCTAACTATTCATGACATATCATAATGTGTTACATCCCTATATGATATTCATAACAGCTTAAGGATAAATTCCGTTTCACCTTCCCAATTATTTTTTATCTCACATTCCATAATCTCACCATTAGAATACTTACTATTCATAAATAGTATAAATAAAAAAGCGCTCTAGTCTTTCAATTACAGGATAATGCATATAAGAGAATATCATTAATTCTACAAAAGGCATTGGTTTCCATATCCATGAATACCAAGTCTACGTGAATGAAGAGTCATGTCTCCAACGTACTGGTATACGTACGATCATTAAATCAGGATGTTACCCTTTGGTATTTCAAAAGACATAAGTCAAGAATCTAGGCCCATTAGTCATTTCAGGATTAAGACACAAAATATATGATTGTTAAAAGTGAATTAATTTGAACAAACAGAATTATTAAAATCAATTCCACTTTTTGTCCCGATATAATATATCATCACTAATGACAATATACTAATGTTCTATTCTAGGAGTCCTACTCAGATGACTAAGACAAGTCATATCCTATTAGTGATGCAGACAACATAACAATCTTAACATAAATAAAATGCTCAACTTTATTTCCTCGATTGTCGATCTTATCATTTAGACCATTACCTTTAAGATTCATGTCTTTCGCATAATTTGTCCATCATATGCACGATCCTTAAAGATTTAGACTGACAGTCTTAGACTTTTGTTTGCTTATCATACATCCAACAGAAATAAACAGAAAGAGGACAACATTTGGTATATGAATAATAAATAAACTCTATATTGATCAAATGTCTCTGAAAACATATTACAATATTTTACTCCTTAGGGCATGGGCATTATATCTAACTATCTCCCACTTGCACTAAGTGAGTAAATATGACATATCTTGCATCCTCATAGCCTCTACATGCTTTTCGAAAACTCTCGTAGTTAGTGATCTTGTGAAAAGATCAGCTATATTGTCCTCAAACTTGATCTTGCATACTACAACATGCCTAGCATCAACGAAGTCCTTTATCACATGATACTTTTAATAAATATGCTTACTCTTTTTATGAAATATTTGTTCCTTAGCATTAGCTATCACTGCAATGTTATCACAATACAACGACACCGCCTTATCCATTATTGGAACTACCTAAAGAACATGTAGAGCTACACTGGTTCTTTCAAAGCATCACTAGCTGTCACATACTCAGCTACCATCGTTGAATCCGAAGTGTAATCTTGCGTGACACTTCCCCAAACAATGACACCTATACCCAGAATAAACACAGAACTAGAAGTCAATCTTCTCGAATACAGACAAGATTAAAAATCTGAATCAGTGTATCCTAGAAGTGTTAGATCCTCATCTGAATACAATAGCACATAACCTTTAGTCTTTCTCAAGTACTTGAAAATATGCTTGATCACAACCTAGTGCTTCGGTCTTGGATCTAACTGAAATCAACTTACTATTCTAATTGCATAACAAATGTTTGGTGTTGTGCAAAGCATCGCATCATAAGACTACCCATTGCCGAAGCATAAGGTACCTTTTTCATGTCTTCTCTTGTTAAATCAGACTTTGGAGAGTATTTCCTAGAAAGAGTAATTCTGCATTGGTTGGTTGCCTACCTTTCTTGAAATTCTACATTGCACACTTTTCAAGAATTTTATCTATGTATGTTGCTTGGGATAAAGCTATCATTTTGTTTTTCCTATCCCAAAAGATTTGGAAACCCAGGACATAATTAGCTTTACCCAAGTCCTTCATATCAAACAGCTTGTTTAACCATGATTTGACCGATGACAATGCCCTAACGTCATTGCATATTAACAGAATGTCATCTACATAGAGCAGGACAAAAACCACATTCCCATCCTTAATGTGTTTATAAACACATGGTTCATCCACATTTTGTTCAAACCCATAGGTCTTGATCACTTGATTAAATCTTATGTTCTAGGAATGAGAAGCCTACTTAAGTCCATAAATTGACTTTAGCTGCTTACAGATCTTGCTCTCTTAACCCTTAGCCTTGAACCCGTCTGGCTGTACCACATATATAGACTCATCAAGATAGCCATTCACAAAAGCCATCTTGACATCCATCTGTCAAATCTCGTAGTTAACGGCAACTATGGACAAAATAATACGGATGGAGTTAAGCATGGCTACAAGCGAAAAGGTTTTCTCATAATCAATTTCTTCTTTTTGCGTGTATAGCTTAGCTACCAGTCTAGTCATATAGTTTCAACTTTTCCATCTACTCCTTATTTTCTCTTATAGATCCATTACACCTTATGGGTTTTACACCTTCGAGAAGATTCACAAGGTCCTAGACTTGATTAGATCTAGACTTTATCTCAGTGTTCATAACTTTTGACCAGAGCTTTGAATTCACATCCTTTATAGCCTTTGTGTAAGTATAAGGATCTCTGTCATGTTCAACCAGTTCAGCCAAGTAGGCTTCACCATTGAACATAAACCTCTTGGATTGATGCCCAATCCTCCTACTATGTCGAAGCCCCTTAAGTTTTTTTTTTTTTTTTTTCAGTTGGTTTTTCTACATTGGTTAGATTGGTTTCAACCAGAGCCTTTAGAGCGATCAAATCACTCGCTAACTCCTTAAGGACCACGTTACTACAAGGATTAAAGTCATTCATGGAACTTTCTTCAAGGAATGTTGCATTCATTGAAACCATGACTTTATTTTCTTTTGGGTTATAGAAATAACCCCCTTTAATCCTTTTTGGATATACTACAGACACACAAACTTCCAAATGTGCTTTCAACTTGTTCGCTTCCTTGTACAAGATATGGGCCAGACATCTCCATATGCGAATATAGTTTAAGGATGTCTTCCTACCAGTCCACAACTCATGAGGAGTTTTAAGAACCGATTTTGAAGGTTTATTGTTCAAAAGATAACATGCAATCTGTAGTACATATCTTGAAAAGGATAAAGGTAGTGCATATCTCGAAAAGGATAAAGGTAATGTCAAATAACTCATCATTGACCTAACCATATCCAACCAAGTCATATTTCTTCTCTTAGCTATGTCATTCTATTGCGGAGTGCTAGGTGCAGTCAAATGGGATAAAATCCTATTCTCTAACAACTGTTCAAAGAATTCATCGAAGACGCATTCTCTACCTCGATCAGATCAAAATGCTTTTATGGGTTTACCTAATTGCTTCTCTGCTTCAACCACCCGAAACTCCCTGAACTTGTCAAAGTTTTGCTTTTATGATGTATTACCATATCTTGAGTAATCATCAGTAAAAGTGATGAAGTACTCATATCCTTCACGTGCCATAAAGTTTATGAGACTACAAACATCACTATGCATAAGTTCTAGATTCCCTTCGGCCCTATTGCCCATAGACCTAAATGGTCCTTTGGTCATTTTGCCCCCCAAATAAGATTAATATTGTGGCATAGATTCTACCTTTAAGTGACTTAAAGGTCCATTCCTTACCAGCCTGTGAGTCCTATTCAGGCTAATATGACCTAATCATAAATGCCAAAGATAATTCTTATTAGAGTCAGAAGTTTTAAATCTTTTAGAGTTATTATTAACCATAGTATTCAGTAGTGAGTTCATCTTAGGTATAATAAAATATATACTGTTTTTCATCCATCCATCACAGATAAAAAATTTGTTTTTACGAATCACCATTTCACTATTAAAAGATACTGAATAAGAGTCTTTAAATAAACAAGCTATAGATTTCAAATTCCTTTTAAGTTTAGGAACATAAAAACAATCTTTCAAAGCTAAAATCCTATAATTATCAAAATAAAGATGGATGTCTCCCACTACTTTAGCCAACACCAAGGATCCATCATCCATCCATAATGTGAAGTGCTCACGCAGAAGACTTCTTGTTTCTTTGAACTCTTGCAGAGAAACACAAACATGATCAGTTACTCCAAAATCTATGATGCAAGTGTCACTTGATTCCTCGAATAAACAAGTTTCAATAACCAGAAGTTCACACTTACCTCCTTGAGAAAGGAAGTCCTCGAAATTCTTTTTTATGTGCCTAGCTCTCACATGGAAAAAGCACTTGAGATTATTTGGGTTCTTTTTTTTCTTCTTCTTATTCTTGCCTTTTGCCCGGATAGAAGACTCCTCGTTCTTAGCCCTATACTTCTTTCCATTCCCTGGGTTAGGATTGGAACCAGGCGTAGTCATTAAGTTAGCCTCACCACCAGGTAGAGTTTCCCTGATCAAATTTTCAAACTCCTATAACTGCTTCATCAACTTTGTCAAGGTCACATATTGTCTATTGTTCAAAATATATAAAGTTCTAAATAGGATGAACTCCTTAGATAAAGTCTCAAAGACCATAGTCATCTGTGACTCAGCATAAATGTCAGCTCCGTAGGTTTAAGCCTCAACGGGTGACCCATGACTAACATCATATTCTCCTTCACAGGAGTCTCTGGTCTTTGTATGCAGCTTAAGAGTTTTTGAAAAGCCCATTGCTGTTTCGTTAGGGCTTGGCCTCAAAACATGTCTTCAAGAACAAGATCTGTTGAGCAATCTCATAATCTTCATATTAAGCCTGCAGCAGATTATTCATGCTAGCTATAAGGTAATAGCGGGCCTGATCGTAGCATCTTTTTAGAGATCATACAGTGGATTTGCTCATTAGTGGATTCCCCACTAGGTTTAGGAGGACACAGCATTGTTAGTACAAATTTCGGCTTCTTAAAGGAAATGACGATATTCAGGTTCCTTTTTTAATCATTATACTTCTCGCTAGTTAACATGTTTTTATCGAGTATCGATGATAAAGTGTTTTTAGACATTTTAATCTATAATAAAGATTCATATACCAAATATAAGCAAACATTCCGCAACAGTTCAGTAAGATAACATAAATAAGTAAACATATAATTGTGTTTATGTGTCAAAATATTGAAAAAAATTACAACTTTACAACGATAATTCCCAACTCTGAATCCAACAACCCGCCTAAAGGAAACTTGCTAAATTCAATTAGGAACATAGATCCCCTTCGATTAATATATGCCATTCAAGACCCGTATGATCTAGCATATACTAATAATCATTTTCTTTGGCCATTAATTTCATTAATAGAGCTTCTAGCAGACGTTAATAACAAAATTAATCTTGAGTGCATAGCCATTCTTTCAACTATTTTATCCATGATTTATAATCGCCATCTAGAGATGTACAACAATAAATCATATTAAAAATAAATTATTTCTTAGGACATCCAACTCAGTATATGATAAATCTCTTCCTAAGGGTCGAAACCACTATATGCTACCTATAAACTAATGATGGAGGCCTTAGGTCCTCTCTTTGAAAATCTTTACCCACTCAATATTTTAAAAGTCAAGGTTTTATGTCAACATGCATGAACAATTTTTAATGAGCGATAGTCCTTATTTTACATGACATGTTATCAATATACATAGTAAATCATATTATAATACAAACAAGTAAAGTAACATGCAAAGCTACAAGCAAAATAATAAATAGCCGTAATATCATGGTTTCATCCTAGAGAAAAAAAAAATAAAGATTACAAAAGATCAATCGAAACATATTATCGATTCTACATCTTATATCTTCTTGTTCTATTCTTCTTCAAGTGGCATTAGTCTTCTATTTTTCAATCTCTCATAGATCAAAAGGGGTATTTTTTTTATCATCATAAAATTTCATGTTTCTTAAAATTATCTCAAAACAAAAAAAAAATGCACCAAAAAACGTGCATTTTTTGAAAACTATTTTGTCCTACTGCTGACCTACTGAACTTTCAAATTGGCCTGCTGGTCTACGAGCATCAGCCTGTTGACGGAGCTAAACCAACATTTTTCTAAAAAAAATATAGAAAGCAGTTTTTAATTTTCAACAATTCAAAAACATAAAAATTTATAAACACAGAAAAGCAATATAACTTCAATCATCTCCATCTTATAGATCTGTCTTCACTTCGAATAATTATTTTAATACAAATTTTTACAAATTAAAATTAAAATAATAAATCCTAGGTGGTGATGATAGACCGCTATCTAATTACATGAAAAAAATATATATAAATTCTAACCTCTAACGAACCATAACCGACACAAATTAATCAATTAATAAATAATTCAAATATAAATTTAATCAACCATAATTATTTAATAAATATTCACCACATAATCTCATGACAATATTTAATTATATAGAAACCTTAGAGTGCCAACTCTCTTAAAAATTGAATTCAAGCATAGGAGAGAATAAGATCACATAATCCATGTATAATAGCATGATCACAAACCCATAAAATTAACATAAAAACATGTCTCTGATACCAATTGTTGGAAAACAGTATGCAACAAAATTTTAAAAATTTTAAATTAGAGTATTTTTTAAAACCCAAGTTTGACATGCTAAATATATAAATTAATGACAGATCTTACTAATATCTTTTGTGAACCAAAAAGCAGCAACAATCTGTGAAGAGAAGAACCTTCCAGAAGAGTCTCAACTAACCGGTCTTCTTTACTATTCTCTATTTACAATCGAAGCGTGGCTGGCCACACATCTTATAACTTTTCCTCTAGTGACTCTTCTTACAACCACTTGAGAAGACCCAGAGTTAAGATTATTGATGTTGAACAGTAGCTTTTAAAGAGTTTCAAAGTTTCTCTCACTAGAGTGCTCACTCTATGCTTCTTAAAATGATACAAAGAACAAAGAAAACTCACCCTTCATTTATAATAGTTGAATTTGGGGTTAAGCTTTATCAAATTAGGCATAAAAATTTGAGTTTGGATCAACTTCATAGAAAAAATGCAACAAAAACCTGTATACTAATTATTACATGTTCGGCATATCAATCTAGGAGATCGGCTCGTCGAATTTACTCTATCGGCCTACTAAAGTTTCCCACCGGCCTACTAATCATGTGATAATCTAGAATTCTCAAAATATCTTATTTTCCCCCAAGAATCTTAAATAGAGCCTTAGTTTTAATTCAAATAACCCAATAGAGAAGTTATCTAATTAAAACAATCATATGTAGATAATTCCATAGTACATAAAATTAATTCAACATGAATTAATCCAAATAATTCAACATGTTTATCTTGAATTAATTTACAAAATTAATTTAACAAATAAACTAACATGAATTATCAAATCTACTCTTATCAAATTTCAGCCAATCTAATAATTTAACATAGCTCACTAATACGTAAGAAAAACATGTCGTATTGTTATAAGATTTATTATAAGCTAGCAAAGGGGACCCGATGAACATATATATATAGATCAAGCTCCTATAATTATAAAATAACATATTCCAAATACATATCTTTAAATTATTAACTATAACGCTACTCCACTAAAAGCTTAAAGCTGTATTCTCGAACTATATAAAATTACAAAGCTCTAATAAGCTAACCATACATGACATATCATAATATGTCACATCCCATATGATATTCATAATCGGCTTAAGGTTAAATTTTGTTTTACCTTTCTGATTATTTTTTATCTTATGTTTCATCATCTCACTATTGAAATACTTACTATTCATAAATAGTATATCATTTGGTTACACCTATATATTCAAATGATTAAGCGCCACAGTCTTCCAATTACAGGATAATGCATACAAGAAAATATCATTAACTCTATAAAAGAGCTATCGTTTCTATATCTATGAATAACGAGTCTATGTGAATCAAGACTCGTATGTTCAACGTACCGGTATGTGTACCATCATTATATCAGGATGTCACCCTTTGGTACATTAAAAGACATAAGTCAAGAATACAGGCTCATTAGTTATTTCAGAATTAAGACACAACACATATGATTGCCCAAAGTGAATTGATTTGAACAAACAGAATTATTAACCAACTCAATTCAACTTTTTGTCCCGATCCAATATATCATCACCAATAACAATATACCAATGTTTATACTCATGGAGTCCTACTTCGATGACCATGATAAGTTATCTTCCATTAGGAATGTAGATAACATAACAATCTTAGCATAAATAAAGCGTTGAACTTTATTTCCTCAATTGTGGATCTTATCATTTAGACCATCACCTTAAAGATTCATGTCTTTCGCATAATATATCCATCATATGCACTATCTTTTAAGGTTTAGATTGGTAGTCTCAAACTTTTGTTTGCTTATCATATATTTAACAAAAAGGAACATAAAGATGACAAGATTTGGTATGTGAATAATAAATAAACTCTTTATTTATAGAATGTCTTCAAAAATATATTACAACATTTTACTCTTCAGGGCACTATGTCTAACATCCATAGCACAACACGTCAAAAGCACGACACAACAAAAGCAACTGTACAACACAACAATACCAAACTGGCCTATTATTTGTGTGACATGGTCAATTCTGTTACATATCCTAAGCGATTAATGTTTCATAGATTGGGAGAATAGATGCATTTTGAAGAATAAGAGATACATCATTACAAAGACTAAATTACTAAATATCAATAGGATTTTTTCTTACCCTATGTTTGATAGGAAGGAAAAAAATGAGAGGGAAAGGAAAATTGTAAAGGATAGAAAATTAAAAGGGAAAGGATTTTACTTTTCTCTTTAGTTATTTGGTATGATAGGGAGGAAATAGAATGAATTTATATCTACATGTTTAGTATTGGAAGTAAAACCTAAAGGATGAAAAATTATAATTGATACAATTATTTTTTTAACCAAATATTGTTTTAGCAAATTAAACTTTAGATATTGAAGCTTTTCATGATCACAATTTTTCATTGAGCGTCTCCTACTAAACACATTTGGCTGTTTTTGTGAAAGGCATGCTTGGGATTTTGTAAAACTTTCGATCTTCAAAAAGGGAGAAAAAAACAAAAAAGTTCAATATTCTTCCTTCATTCAAGCAGATAACAAATCATAAAATCAAAAAGAGAAACATTGAACCATATAATTAATAATAACTAAAATAAATTTAGACTACGTACCTTTACAATATTCAACAATAGAAATTGCAAAAACTAAGCCTTTTCTACAAAAAGATGAGAAATTTATGGTGAAGACGTGAGGTATGGTCATTGGTGAAGGTTTGTAAGGGAGAAAACCAATCAAGAAATAAAACATGAAATGTGTTGAAGATTCGTGAGGTAAGGGAAAGAAATAGTCAGATTCTGGATTTTTTTTAGTATAATATTCATGAATAATTTTGTAGTTTTGCCTCATTCACCTAACTCTCAATCTTTTTCATCTGATAATTTGTTCAATGAGAAAATATAGTAGGACCTACTTGATAGTTTTCCATCCTATTTTCCTTTCCACCCAAACTTTCCTCCTACCAAACACCTTCATTTATCAATTGCTATCCTAAAATTCCTCCACCATTTTCTTTTCTTCTGCTTTTCATTTATACCAAATAGAGGGTTAGAGTGAGTCTACAGTGGAGAATGAAGTAATTCTCCACCAGTGGCAATTAATCTAACAGTTGGGAGAAACTTTTTAGTTTTGAATTAATGGTAAAAAGTGAGGATGTACCAAATCAAAAATAAAACCTCCCGTGCATAATTCAATACCTAATTAAAAGTTTATTTAAAAAAAATATTTCAGAAAAAAACCCATATCCACCTAGACAACTATGAGACCATGCCAACGACGGTTGTAAGGCAACATAGAGAGTCAAGATTAGATATGGGCAGAGGTGGAGCATCGGCAAGCGCTAGGCGGTGACTGCAACCTTGGTCAATATTCGGTTGGCACAGAGGTGAGGTGAGAGATGCCCAAGGTTTCGAAGGTCGGTGGTTGTGAGGGCCCGTGGAGGATCAAGGTGAGGTTGGAGGCTCAATGGTGGTGCCAATGAAATGGATGGAGTTAGAGTGTTGACTGGGCTGGGCAATGGTTGATGGGGTAGCTATGTAGATTTGAAATTTCAGTGTGGCTCTTAAAAAAAATAGTTATCGGTAGTAGACGAGAGAAGGAAGAAGAAAAGGTCGTTTGCTCTTATTGCCAATGACGATGCAGCGAGGTGGCCTATCTTTTGATGACAATGATGTGTGGAGAAGGAGATCTATTGATGGCGGAGCTATCAAAGTGGTGGAGCTGCAACGATAGATACAGAGGTTGAGATGGTAGTGTTAGAGCTTTGTTTGGACATGATTCGGAATCAAAAGTGAAGATTAAAAGTTTCAATAAATCAATTGTAGAGATTTAAATTGCATTGTTTAATTCTCTGCTTTCAAGATTATATGTTTTTCCTATCAACCATTGTATGACAATTTAATGGTCAGTATTTTCGTTCTCCACTAATTGAGAGTAATAGCATTCTCTACGAAAACTTTACTCGCTTTCTTAACCCTATTAAAAAAAAAACCATTCTCCATCACACGAAACTATCTACCCTTATAGTTATGAAACACCCGTTATTTTAACGGATATGATTTTTGTAAAATCATATGAATAAAATATCACTTTAGTATTTTTACTAAGTCTCCGTAGTAAATATTTAAAACCTACCTATCACTCATCACTTCTACCAACCTTGTCTCGCTAGATTAATGCTCAATTAAGTATCCTCCTTCTCATTTGGAGACATAAAATTAATTCACCTTAACTACTTACAGAGATAGAATTAATTCACTTCAACTACCAGGAGACATTGATATATTTTCTCAACCATCTTTTTAATGCTTCATTCATCTTCTTCCACAACTTGCCCCATCTGCCCCCTCAATCATGTTGGCATTATTTGCTAAAAGTCTCCATGAGAGACATGATAATATTTTCTTTTAATGCTCATTTGTTTCTTCTTACAACTTTCCCCATAAACCTGCAATTATCTCCCGCTCCTTAATTATTTTTATGCCTATTTATGCAACCATCACCACTCTCTTCTCTAGTTTCTCATTCTCTCCTTTCTCACTTCAATTTCTAGCTAAAGACACAAGGCATAAAGCTCTCTTTGTAGCAAAGTAACTATAATTCCTAGCCATGTTTGAAGCCGCTTTGGAGTCAATTCAAGCTTGATTTTTAACCCAAACTTTGGTGTTTTTCAAAAAAGTTTTGAGGTAGGTTTTCTTTAATTCAAACTTGGCTTTAGTATGTATTTTCTTTATATTTAATGCATGTTTTCCTCATTATTTGCAAGAAAAGCTAGAGATATAGTTTGATGATGATTTTGGTATAAAACTCATGAGAATATATTTATTATGATT